>JAODAL010000048.1:287500-507029 GCA_025379985.1 Phyllomedusa bahiana
GGAGGTCAATGGAATGGAGCATGCTGAGGAAAAAGTTGGTGGGCAAACACTGCAGAGAGATTCAGAAGAAGCAACAACGAGTAGTTGCCCTGAGAAAGTCATTAGAGCCTTTAGCCAAAGAGGTTTCTGTGGAGTGTGAAGTGCAGAAACCTGATTGCAGAGGGTCAAGAAGAGTTAGCAGAGAGATAGCGGATTAGGCGAAAGTAGAGCAAGCGTTCCAGGAGTTTATAGATGAAGAGCAGGTTAGAGACTGGTCGGTAATTAGCAGTGCAGGACGGGTCCAGAGTGGGGTTTTTTTTAGTAAAGGGGTTATGATGGTCTATTTAAACGACAATGGAAAGATCCAGTGCAGAGAGAGGTTGAAGACTGCAGTTAGGCGAGAGAGGACAGCTGGAGAAATAGACTGGACAAGGTGAGAGGGAAGAGTGCAGTGTTTCTCAACTCCAGTCCTCAGGACCCACCAACAGGTCATGTTTTCAGGATCTCCCACAGAATGCACTGACAATAATGATATCACCTGTGCAGCATAATTAGATCACCTGTGCAATGCTAAGGAAATCCAGAAAACATGACCTGTTGGTGGGTCTTGAGGACTGGAGTTGAGAAACACTGGAATAGTGTCACTAGAGCAAGAAGTGGGGTGAGCAGACGATAGAAGCCTGGATACTACTACTTCTGTTGTCGAGTCAAGAGCAGACTAGACGCTGTGCAGGATGGGTATTAAATTAGGACTAAGATTTGTTTTTTTGTTGGATACGGAGTATCTTATCAATATTAATAATAATCTTTTTTTATATAGCGCCAACATATTCCGCAGCAATTTACAATTTGGAGGGTGTAGGTGAAGAAAAAAAAAAAAAAAAACATACATTGCACAATGAAAAGCTAATTACAGATGAGACACAAGGTGTGAGGGCCCTGCTCGCAAGAGCTTACAATCTATTAGGGTGTACGGGAGAGACGAAGGATAAAATTGCTACATTTACAATGGTCCAGCCATGTGACATAAATATGGGGTTGTTTTAAGTAGAATTCGGAGGGACCTGCCATCCAGACAGTACATCTATATACAGTTAAGTGCCGAAAATGAGTGCGCTGGTGGGTGGGGAAGGAGGGTTAGGCATTAGGGATTCTGGTAGGCCAGAGTGAGAAGATGTATTTTCAGGGCCCTCTTAAAGCTGTGAGAGTTCCGAGTTCTCCTTGAAGTGAGTTGCCAGATTTTCAGCACAGAGGTCAGTGATCATGGTCTGAGCTTTAGGTCTAAGGTTAAGTTCACACGGCGTATTGTAGTGCCTACTGTACACTCTGAAATATGTCAGGTGTTTTAGGAGTACGCGTTGGCCAGCCTGTACTTCTAAAACGCTCTGTGCTAGCTCCCATAGACTTGCGTTTTTCTTGGCGTGTAAGCGCAGGGAAGACGCGACAGGTCACTTCTTTCTTCCGGCACGTAATATGCCTTGGAGGAAATGTCGGGTAATCATAGCTCTCAGTGAGAGCTATGAATTACCATACTTGCAGTCTTCGGCCGTACTGCAGCGCAATTACGCACCAAAATACGGACCGCAAAGATGCCGTGTGAACATACCCTAAGGAGGGAATGGAAAGTGTCAGTCATTTTGGGGTATTATGCAATGTTGAGGTCAGGGAGGTAAAATATTCTTCTTTGGCGAGGTGAAGGGCAGTGTGGTAAGTCCAAAGCATGAATCTGTAATGAAAAAAGTTGGCAGATGGCTTTAACTTTCTCCACAGATGTTCAGCACACCTGGAGCATCGCTGCAGAAAAAGTGTGAGTTGTATGCCAAGGCAGCCATCGTCTACCTCTGGTGGTGCAGGATTTAAGTGGTGCTAGTATGTCCAGGGTTGTTGAGAGTTTCATTATAGTGTTTAACAGCCAGATAGGGACAGGATACAGACAGCGGAGATTGGGGAAAGTGAGGACTATAGGGTGTTCGAGTTCCAGAGCGTTTATGGTACAGAGATCTCTGAATGTGTGGCAGGCAGGTGTGTCCAGAGAAGGCTGAGAATTAGTGATAGCAAAGCGGATAAGGTTATAATCAGAGGGCAAGAAAATTACTAAGAAATTGGGAAGATAAAGCAGATACTCTATTAAAAATAGCCAGAATAGCAGTCCTTTCTAGACAGCATGCCACCAATGAGAAGAGCTGAACATTGGAAATAAGGTAAAAGGAGAACAGTGGCATCAGTGATAAAGAGCGCGGTTTTGAGGGGAAAGAATCTCTACTTATTCTAAAGACGAGATCGGTTTATGCCTTGTAACAAGCAAATTACTACCAATGACGTTAAGAACCTGGACAGAGTTCCGACTACCTCTATGCCAATTAAGAAAAAGAGCGTTGCCGCAATTTAAAGGTGGAGTAAACATTAACGGCAGTATGACCTGTGCAGACCTGGGGTCTTTGGAAGCTTGGATAAAATTAAAAAATCCTACATACTGTAGCTACCTACAGGATTAGTAATTTATATGTACAGACATCTAGCACATTGACTGTTAAGACATGAAATGCATTTTTATCAGAATTCCGATACGTAATACCACAGAGACACAGAAGACAATGAACAAGCAGTAAACAGAATACAATCCTCAAGAGGAAAACAAAAGAATTAAGATATTGCCATCGCTAAGAAAATTTGTGAGAGGCAAAATGCAAATGAACTCCTAATTATCTCCAGTCTTTTAACAGCAGTCCTGATTACTCGCAATTAAAAACCGCTTACATTTTTATGACAGAAGTTCATTGAGACATTGAAAATGATATACTAATTATTGGTTCATAAATTTCACTACATTACAGTCTTCAATAAATAACAGAGGAAGTAAAAAATAAACCTGAAGAGTATTCTTATATTTGTAGCAGTCAGGTACGGTTCTTTAGCCGAGACCGTCACAATGTTACATGAAATAGTGCTTTATTATTTTACTCGGGCTACTATTACAGCGCAACCCTTTTCAAGTCAGTAAGTCCTTAGCGCCAAAAGTGCTTTCTTTTCTCTACACACTACATTTGCCACTATGATAAGCCCCAATCACCTACAGTATGTATATACATATGCACAGACACACATATATACATATCTATACATATCTATAGATAGATATACTCTGCTTCCCCGAAAATAAGACTAGCTAAGACTTTTTTTTAGGTGATTTTTTTTTCTATGAACAATAATTCACATTTATTGTTGAACAAAACATCAACATGTATTAATATACTGTAGTGATTTCATCACAGACATCAGCATAAGCAGTGAAACTCTGAATTGCATAAAAAAAATTCACCATGTCTTATTTTTGGGGAAACAGGGTATATCTATATACATTATATATATATATATATATATATATATATATATATATATATTATTATATATATAATCACATATATATATATACTACACACATACCTATTATCATTAACATCACACAATACATATTAATCAATGGATACCTATGAACAATGAATGTCACAGTATGCCAACACGATGACATCATTAGGTGGTATACATTGAAAGTTATTCCTGACATACACCTCCAATGGACACTACTAAGTGCTGAGAGAGTCTTACTTCAGACTATAAGTAAAGCTGATGCATTACTTTAGGCCATTTGCATGTGTGGATTTGACACTGAAGTCTATGCATGTGCCAAAATCGCATCAAACCAATAAGCTACATCCCTTGTATATGAATGGGGTTCACAAAATAATGGAAAACAAGCATGGATTCTTGTCCATATCACAAGGAAAAAAAAACAACAAAAAATCTCAGTAAATACAAGTAGCAGGTCAATTACTTAATCCAAAAATTAATATAATTAGCTGCACTGAATGACAATGGGGCTAATCCTCATCAAAACGTGCTGCAGATCTTCTACACACCTGCAGCAAATCCATGGCAGAGACACAAGCGTTAGCCCTGGATTTCTACCGCAAGTATGTGTGTTGAATGGATGATGTGTGAAGAGTCAAAGTTGCCCTAAAAACTATGAAGGCAAGAGCACTCTGCTTCACCTGTACAGGTGGGTTAGGAATGCATAACAATCAGCAGTTACAGTGATGGCCAAAAGTATTGGCACCCCTGTAATTCTATCAGATAATACTCAGTTTCTTCCAGAAAATAATTGCAATCACAAATTATTTGGTATTATTATCTTCATTTAATTTGTCTTCAATGGAAAACCAGAAAAAGAATTGTCATAAAGCCAAATTGGATATAATTCCACACCAAACATAAAAAAGGGGGTGGACAAAAGTATTGGCACTGTTTAAAAATTATGTAATGCTTTTCTAATTTGTGTAATTACCAGCACCTGTAACTTACCTGTGGCACCTAACAGGTGTTGGCAATAACTAAATCACACTTGCAGCCAGTTGACATGGATTAAAGTTGACTCCACCTCTGTCCTGTGTCCTTGTGTGTACCACATTGAGCATGGAGAAAAGAAAGAAGACCAAAGAACTGTCTGAGGACTTGAGAATCCAAATTGTGAGGAAGCATGAGCAATCTCAAGGCTACAAGTCCATCTCCAAAGACCTGAATGTTCCTGTGTCTACCGTGCACAGTGTCATCAAGAAGTGTAAAGCCCATGGCACTGTGGCTGACCTCCCTAGATGTAAAGCCCATGGCACTGTGGCTAACCTCCCTAGATGTAAAGCCAATGGCACTGTGGATAACCTCCCTAGATGTTAAAGCCCATGGCACTGTGGCTAACTCCTATGTAAAGCCATGGCACTGTGGCTAACCTCCCTAGATGTAAAGCCCATGGCACTGTGGCTAACCTCCCTAGATGTAAAGCCCATGGCACTGTGGCTAACCTCCCTAGATGTAAACATGCCTGGCTAACTCAGTGCCCATGGCACTGTGGCTAACCTCCCTAGATGTAAAGATGCACTGTGGTAACTCTAGATGTGGACGGAAAAGAAATTGACGAGAGACTTCAATGCAAGATTGTGCGGATGGTGGATAAAGAACCTCGACTAACATCCAAACAAGTTCAAGCTGCCCTGCAGTCCGAGGGTACTACAGTGTCAACCCGTACTATCCGTCGGCGTCTGAATGAAAAAGGACTGTATGGTAGGAGACCCAGGAAGACCCCACTTCTTATCCAGAGACATAAAAAAGCCAGGCTGGAGTTTGCCCAAACTTACCTGAGAAAGCCTAAAACGTTTTGAAAGAATGTTCTCTGGTCAGATGAGACAAAAGTAGAGCTTTTTGGGAAAAGGCATCAACATAGAGTTTACAGGAGAAAAAAAAAAAAAAAAGGCATTCAAAGAAATTAACCCGGTCCCTACAGTCAAAAATGGCGGAGGTTCCCTGATGTTTTGGGGTTGCTTTGCTTCCTCTGGCACTGGACTGCTTGACCGTGTGCATGGAATTAGGAAGTCTGAAGACTACCAAAAAATTTTGCAGCATAATAGAGGGCCCAGTGTGAGAAAGCTGGGTCTCCGTCAGAGGTCATGGGTCTTCCAGCAGGACAAAGACCCAAAACACACTTCAAAAAGCACTAGAAAATGGTTTGAGAGAAGGCACTGGAGACTTCTAAAGTGGCCAGCAATGAGTCCAGACCTGAATCCCATAGAACACCTGTGGAGAGATCTCAAAATGGCAGTTTGGAGAAGGCCCCTTCAAATCTCAGGGACCTGGAGCAGTTTGCCAAAGAACAATGGTCTAAAATTCCAGCAGAGCATTGTAAGAAACTCATTGATGGTTACCGGAAGCGGTTGTTCGCAGTTATTTTGGCTAAAGGTTGTGCTACCAAGTATTAGGCTGAGGGTGCCAATACTTTTGTCCGGCTCATTTTTGAAGTTTTGGGTGAAATGATCAATGATTTGAGTTTTGTTTCATTCTGTTTTGTGTTTTTTCATTGCAAGCAAAATAAATGTATATATTAATACAATAATAATAATACAAAAGAATTTGTGATTGCTATTTTCAGGAAGAAATTGATTATTATCTGACAGAATTGCAGGGGTGCCAATACTTTTGGCCACCACTGTATGATTTCCACTGCTAGCAGTAGTAAAAAGTAAAAGTACTATTTCAGAAGTATTGTACTTTATAAAATACATAAACGGCATTTGTACAACTTGTAGTCTTCTGGTTTGTCTCCACCTCACAACTGTAAACAACAGTGTTTTATGCTACCATTAAGTTACTTTTACTGCAAGGATAGGAGCTGCTTTCTAAAGATAAAGGAGATTTTTGGTAAATGGTGAAGGTGCAGAAATAAATGACCCACTTGGTTAGTGTGTAATTACACTGGCTGAGATTGTAACAATCTATCACAGGGAGGAGGGTGACATCGTGCTAAAGGGTTAGTCAGAGGAGATAGCCTTTGACTAACTACTGGACCCTGACGATCGATACTGCACAGATATTGAACTCCTGCAAACAATTGAACGTTATAAGAGAATGTTAAAAAATGTTTTATATCTCTATAGATACTGAAGAAACCCCCGTTTCTGACCTTAAATTGAAAAATTGTGCTCTCTGGAGAAGACACCAGATGTATAGCACTTCAGCCACATAAAAGAAAGGTTAATGAACTTCATAGTTATAGCTCACAAATGTACTGTATACACAAAGCAAATGCACCTGAACCAAAAATTCTCCTTTGGATTAGAGACTGGTAGGTGACAGAGGTCTAGGGGTTCACCCCTTATGGAGTGGAAAACAATTGATTAAGGTCGTTATATTGAGAGATCTAGAAAGACATAATTACTAACAACTGAACTTTAAAGCTAAAGATAACTTGCACCTGGAGAGCAAAAGTGTTAACTAAAACCTTATACAATTATTGTAAGATAATGCTGCAGATGTTTCCCCAAGGACTGGCACCCAAAGCAATAATGACCCATACAAGAAATGCAGAATAACAAATGCTAAAGTCAATTTTTCTCCACATCTGTAACAGAGAGGCATTCCTCCTTTGTATGATCTGGAAGCAGCATACTATAGGCAATGAACAGTCTGTGCTGCCGCACAATAGTAGGAGAGGGATTAACCTCTGAAAAACCTAGATGAAGCAGGTTCTGTTCCTGTATATACATGCTGGTTAGGTTATTCTTAATACTTATGCCTATCAAAAGTAATTTAAGATGGTCAGCCGTAAAATTACCTGATTTATGATCAACGGTAACATGACTTGTCAAACTCCAAGATAATGAACTGAAAACAACGTGGGTACTCCACATTAGCCACAAAGGTTCAAACAGAATCTACTCGCCTCTGTGATACGTCCTTGGCCGGTCTCTTATGTCACTTTGTCCCTGCTGTTTAACAGCCACCTGCTGCTGCAATAGCATTTTTTTTTTCACTCCCTGGGGCTGTTGGTATACAACAGAATCGTTAGGGTATGTTCACACGGCTTATTTTCTCGCGTAATTGCAGGTGTATTTCACCGTGTATTGCGCTTAATACGCGGTGAAATGCGCCCCACAATTACGGTAATCCATAGCTCTCAGAACTATGGATTACGCCTCGTCCCCCCGTGTGTACAATACGATCGTACTGTACGCACGGGGAGATAAATGACATCAATTATTTACGGCCATTACGAGTAATGAGTGTCTATGCCCCCCCACACCGTACCTCGTGGATATGCGCTGGTCAGCGCGAGCTCCCGAAACACACGGTGCATTGCGGTGCGTACTGTACGTGCCACAATACACCGTGTGAACATACCCTGCTTTTAATGATATCATAAAAGCCAATAACTTAAAGGGGTTGTTCAACAACATCATAAACATATCATAAAAGCCAATTACTAAAGGGTTGTCCAAAGCCCCCCCAACTCCTCGCCCAAGAAACAAAAAACTTTAAAATTAGCCCCCAACTCTAAAATAACCGGAAAAAAAATGCCAGGACAAAACGCTGAAGCTTCAATGCTGAATCAGCAGCAGCAGTTTAAAATGGTTACAAAATTTTAATTTGCTTTATACCATTAGGGGTTATTTTACATATCAGAGGGAACTTGGACAACCCCTTTATACCCAGCCAGGCTTATCACTATTGGTCTTCAGATCAGTTCCCGTTATTGCCAGTATTATTTCCTCTGGGCTCCTGTGTTCTAACGCTGCTTCTTGCCTTGACAGTCCATCTAATGCCCAACCTTGTCGCCGACACATTATTGCTACTAACAAACTAAAGACTACTTTGAGGACTGCAACCTCTAAGTAAGGGTCCTTGCTGAAGAGTGGGAGGGTCCCTAAGACGTCAAACCTCACTTCAGTCAGTGACAGACTGGCTGCGGTGAAAGGTTGGTACCTCAAAATAATTCAGCTTAATGCTTCTAAACACAAGTTCACAGAATCATACTGAATGTGGTGTCTATTCTGATAAAATTAAAAGGCAATACAAAACAATATAGAGCGATTCAAACCTTCAAGACTTTATGGAGTACAAAGCAAGGTCTTAAGTCTTTTTAGATTGGTGCAGGATGACATTTTGGGCCACATGTATGAAAACTGTTTAGGTCTAAAACTCACTCTTTTGCCCATAGTAACCTAAGGGCAAAAAAGTTGGTTTTAGACCTAAACAGGTTCATACATGTGGCCCTTTGTGTCACGTTAGTGACCCTAGAGGAATATGTAGTGTTGTTGAGAATGCAGGTGGGAATCAAACATGTTCTTCCATATTCTGTTTCTTCTAGCCTACTCAATCAAGCTTGAAGATTTTCTTCTACCATCATTTCCCTTATGTTCTTCAACTGGGAAAGGGGTTTCAGTTACAAATGTATGAAAAAGGAGTATACCCACAACAAAACCTGCACATTTCAGAACAAAGATTACATTTAAAATAAGAATTTTAGAAAAAATGGTTACGCACACCTTAAGGCATAGGGGTATGTCCGGGTGCCAAAGTGGAAAGAACAAAGTTCACAATAATCTAGAAAAATCCACTGCACACCGTTTGATAAAGATATTGCGTGATAAAAAGAATGATTTTATTATAAATGAATGGAAAAGGATCAACAATCCATACTACATGATGTGCCAAAATACATACTCGGCAAATGTTCCCTTTTACAAAGAATACATGGAGCATATAGAAAACAGATGTCAAGAAACCTAAATTCGACGTTTTGGCTATATGGCCTTTGTCAAGGACATCAAGAGAAGTCAGGTCCCTTACCACTCTCCGTAAGCGTCCATATTCCTAGACATATATCCAGCACTGTTCTGTCCCCTTTTGTATACCTGCGCACCTATCCCCGCAGATCTACTATACTGCATATACCTTACTACATTGTGTGGCAGACACATACTGTCCATTTATACTACCTATATACTTCCTCTATATGTCCTTGACAAAGGCCATGTAGCCGAAACGTCGAATTAAGGTTTCTTGACATCTGTTTTCTATATGCTCCATGTATTCTTTGTAAAAGGGAACATTTGCTGAGTATGTATTTTGACACATCATGTAGTATAGATTGTTGATCCTTTTCCATTGATTTATAATAAAATCATTCTTTTGATCACGTAATATCTTTATCAAACGGTGTGCAGTGGATTTTTCTAGATTATTGTACATTTAAAATAAGACATTGCTTCCTTGATGTTGAATCTTTTTTCTTGGGAAATCAGAATATTTTCAATATATAGCAGTCTTCCTGACTTTATATCCTTTGGGGCTTTTCTGAACAATATAAACATTTTGTGTATAGCACTAAGCATCTCACAGCAAGTTTCTTGGGGGACTTGATGTTAAAAGCTTCACAAGATGAAGGTGGTCAATAATATGTACGTGCAACCCCTCCTACATGCTACTGTACTGAAATAAATCCTTCTTACCCGGCAGAAAATCAATATACATCTCAGCAACTTGACATTGATTAAGGTTTTTATTCACAATCACCACAAATCTTCACCATGTTGACGCTTCATCTGTACTCGTAAGTAGGATGAGTTTGTGCTTCAGACTTCCTGGTCTAAAAAAAAAATCCACTATACATCCTCCCTTATTCACACAGTTGAAAAGCCGATAATAAACAGATCTAAATATTTGACAAAAGTCACATTACCAAGAAAAAGTTAGAACCATTAAGGATGTTTACGTAATTCTACTGTCCTATCTGACTTAAGACCCAAAGTGAAGATATTTTGATGGATCTCTGGGAAAGTTAAATAGCATATGGAAAACTTTATCAGTTATATATCCTCGGCTAGTCGTGCACTTGACATCTTGTTGGTATTCTTTTTAATCTCAACAACTCTGATGTTTATACTCCGAAAGGTAAATGTTATTGTAAATGATTTTCTAACTAAATTCTTTTAGATCCCGTCTGGTACAAAACGCATTAATATTTCTTTGGCAACTAGCTTGTGTGGCTTCTCTGCCTAGTGTAAAGCCTTAACTTGCCTCAGCTGGTCAGAAAGGGTGAACGGTAGGTTTCTCATAGGGTTAATGACATCATGAGAATTTATACCCAAGATAATTTGTGTATGCAGTTTCTGCAGTAATGTATACCATAGGATATTGAAAAGTTACCACCACGTCAGAAAAAAATGCAGCACATTGCTACTGACAAACTACATAATCACATTAAAAATAGATTAGCTCCTCACTTCTTGACAGAAAGTAAAACAAATGAGCCGACAATGTGAATAACATACTAACTTGATCTTACTACATGTTTGCACTAAACCATGAGTAACAAAGACAAACCAAGTGAAAGAGAAAAATAACGTTATAGTAGTCAATGATAATAGTATGCAAGGCCATTTAGGAACGTTAATGTGCACTAATCCCAAGCACCTGAAAGCTATGTCAAACAGATTAGGATGTTGAAATTTGGGAGATTAGCAGATGCTTATATTAAAAGGGTATTGCCCACTCAAGCACTAAAGGCAAATCAACAGGATATGCTATAAACACCTAAGACCTGGATCGCACTGACTGCTAGAGCCAGGCGGGGAATAAATGAAGAGGTGGCCACGTATTTGCACGACTCTCAAAGTCAAAGCTATTGGAGTTATGGAAATATGTTATAAATACCTTAGCAAGACTGATAAAAATATCAGGTATTTGAATGAATGGTAGTTTAGGCCCAGCTTTTTGAAAAGTTATATAGTTAAAAGCAATAGAAAAGAGTATAAACAGCTGTTTTAAAAAGAGCAACGACGATGGTCAATATGACATACTTCATGCACAATTATAAGGCAAGTTATATCTTTGAGGATTAATTTTATTATTCAAAATGTTAATAAACCTCAATCCTGAATATTTGAAGAAAAGTGAGTGGCATCTCACTTGTTTATTTCCATCTGTTAGGGTATGTTCATACGGCGTAATTGTGGTGCGCATTTAACGTATCTGCGCTTTACACACTGAGATTATGATAGTCCATAGCTCTCAGTGAGAACTATGGATTACACCTCCTCTCCCCGCTGGTACAATACGATCGTAGTGTACGCGCGGGGAGTTAAGCGACGTCACTTATTTGCAGGTCTTTGGGGCCGTAAGGTTGCTGGTTCCCCCGCGCCACCGCAGTACGAGCTCCCAAAACCCACTACCTACTGCACGTACTGCAGTACACCGCGTGAACAAACCCTAAAAGTGAGAAAAATAATCAAACCAACTCAACATTTACCAAAAAAAATTCTGAAAATACCCCCCCAAAAAAAAAATCACTAACAAAGACAGGCTAACTGCTTTTCAACTACGTCTCCACACAACGGATTTACAGTCAGATTTTTAAGTGGATTTAGTATGTAGAACCCGCAAAAAACAGACTGTAAACCATCGCTGTAGACTGCAATTGAAAATCCGAGCTGTGTCTATACAGCTCGGATTTTCTAATGTTAGATTTCAAATCCAACCAAAGAATTTAGGACATGGTCTATAATCTGCCAGAAAACAGCAAATTATAGTACGACAGGGGGCGCCCGAAATGTCCAAAAATTAGTTACCGGGACAAGAAATGAAAATAGACTGTAAAATACTGGTCGGAATCTAATTAGAATCTGACCAGTATTTTACAGCCTGCCATGTAGACACGGCTATAAGCCTTCCATCCACGGAATCGGTCAGTTCCTTAATCTGTTTTAGAGCGAAGCAACCACAGCCTTCCAGACACGGTTTAGAAAAGTGTATTTATTTGCGCTATGGTAAAACTCCCATTTACAAAAGCACCCACAAGTCCTCAGTAGGTTTGAGTTTAAGTGAGGAAGAGACGTTCAAGTCGAATGACAAACCCCCACTCTTGGGTAACCATATTTGCTGCGTGCACTATATAACTATGCATTTATGCTATATCTATCAGTGTTTCTTTTGATGTAGGATATATATGGCTTTGGTATCACTTGATTGTATTACGGAATTTATCTTTTGCAGCAACTGACACACTGATGGTACAAAATACTTAAAGGGGTTGTCTCACTACATTGATTCATCTTACCTCATTCCCGTTTCCTGTGTTTCATTTTGGTATTCAGGGGCGTATTTACCGGATTTACTGGCTTCTACTGGCCTCAAATAAAGAGCTGCTGAAGACATCAGATGTGTAGATATAGCGACCAGCGCTGTCGGCCTATGAGGAGAGATCTAACAGGTCTGTAGCTATAGCAACCTGAGGAGCTGATGCAGCCCATTCAAGAGGATATCTATGTGTCCTTTAACAAAGTGACTTGTTTTTGATCTTCAACATAAAAAGCAATCCTTATAGTGAGACAACCCCTTTAATGTTTGCTCCCAAGTGTGATACGTGAAATATTTAGAAATGAACTAGCATAAAATTTTTGCTTCATATTACACAGGAAAAAGGGGTACAAACTCTGTGCACACAATTCATCTCTAAGCAAAGAAAGAAGAATATAGAAACTTATCTTATTTCATTAAAGGGAATGTGTCATCAGAAAACGACCTATTGTTTAACTCAATTGTATATTAGTCACTTTTTATAAGAATCTTTTTTACGTAAAAGGAAGGTGTTAAAAGGACATTGTTTAACTCATGTTTTTATGTTACACATTTAATATTTTTTTTTATTTTCCATATCACTTTCAAAATTTTGAAAATTTTTTTAACAATTTTTTTTTTTATTAACAAGTCAAAGGGTGCACATACAATAAACTCCAGATACAATAAGGAGCAGATGCATAATAACACACAGCAAAGTATCTCTTTTTTTTTTTTTAACAATTAGATTTTAAACACAAAACAGTACCAGATAGGTACAACATCCAGAGCGGAAAAAACCCTCACATCCCTCCCAGAGCATGGTCCATCCCAAAACCTTCATAAAGAAAAGGAGACATAGTCTAACGCTTAATAGTTAAACACAGATAAGAGATTGTGTCTCTCTCTCTCTCTCTCTCTCTCTCTCAAAAGTGGCCTGGATGGTAAGCCTGGGAAATCCAACCAGGGACCCCAGATCTTCTCAAATGTGGCCATAGTGTTCCTTTTGACAGACACTTCTCTACAGCCTCAGCATCGAATTCACTTCATTGACAAATTCGCTAGCTGTTTGGGGCACATTGCTGAATCGAATGATAGAACATACATTTATGTGCATTATAGAATAACCTTGAAATGCTTAAGGATATTGCGGAGTCAGGCGCAACATCACCCAGAAGACCTAACACAGACCAAGGGCTCATTTAAATAATTCTTAAGTCCTGCAGTTTTCACCTTAGCCACTAGGCCTAATAATAGTCTGACACTTCCTGTTCTGAAGAGAACAATTTTCAGTAGTCTGTTCATTATCAGCACAAGCAAGGGAGAACTAAAAGGAGACACCAAAGTGTACAGGCAACACAGGATCCACCAGTCACAGTAGGAGATGTCACAGTTCCCCCTCTCTGTATTCTGACTTCTTCCCAGGTCACAGAGCATGCCTAGCAGGGATGTGGAGTCGGCAAGCCAAAGCCCCAACTCCAACTCCTCAATTTCCCAAACCTCCGACTCCTGACTCATGACTCCCTCATACATGGCACATGTGATAACTTTACTGTAGTAAAATGGTAACACCAGGCTGTTTATCACCTTATGATAAATCAAGCTATTTAGGTAAAACTGACACTGACAAGCAAAAGGGTAACAATGTTTTGATCTTTTGACACTTGTGGGTAGAGTTGAAGAAAAAGCTGTATTTGTATCCAAGTCCAGTCTGCACCAACATTCGGAATGTGTAGAAGAGACCTGGGATCAGATTTTGGTCAAGACCTGCTTGAATCTGATCCAGAGCCCAGAATGATTCAAGCAGTATTGAAAACCAAAAGGTGGATTTCTCAAATACTAACAAAATAATAAAAATTAACATTTTGATTTTTAGGAACCAAACAGTAACAATGCAGTTACAGGAAAGAATCTGCAGAACTAAGTAGTTGCTAAATACTTGCAAGTCAAATGTATGTATAAGATAGGTAAGATGACTGTATATAAAATTACAGTAGCCTCATGTACAAAGCTGTAGTGGATGTGAGATATGGAGCCTGAAAGTCACAAGTTCAAAACATTGTTACCATTTTGCTTATCAGTGTAAAATATATTTATTGGATAGGACTTTAGAACACAAAAAATTGTAAATATGCAAAACACTGCAGGAACATTTGTGAAGTCTCTGAA
The DNA here is from genome assembly GCA_025379985.1 of Phyllomedusa bahiana. Classification (NCBI taxonomy): domain Eukaryota; kingdom Metazoa; phylum Chordata; class Amphibia; order Anura; family Hylidae; genus Phyllomedusa; species Phyllomedusa bahiana. Next base: position 302,087 of record JAODAL010000048.1, read on the forward strand.
TTTGTTCTGAGAAATAGTATTGCCTCCATCAGATCCTGCATACATGTCCTCACATCTGATCTCATTATTTCCAGGCTAGAGAACGGCCTCTCTACACTAACTTGGGTTGGGGGCAAAGCAGTGACCACAGGGGAAACATCTCTAACAATGTCAGGGTGTAAAGGAATTGCCTCAGCCACAGTCCGTTTTGATGAATGGTTGAACTCTTCTACTTCTTTGAAAGGAGGTGAAAAATTTTGCTGAAATCTTTTTCCCTGGAGCAGCGCTTTGCCTGCTTCATGTCATCAATTACACTCCTCATGTGATAAGACTGAAGATATGGGAGCAGTAGCACTGGCCGGACCCAATTCCTCTTGCTCTTTGCAACAAACTAACTGGACCAACTTATTATATATTTTGGGAGTCGGTCTATTTTATGACGACTCCGACTCCTGCAATATAGGCACCGACTCCACAACTCCAACTCCACAGCCCTGATGCCTAGAAAACTTTCCTATAAAAGTCAGTGGGACTGATCCAGTTCACAGGCTCCTATGTGCATGAAACTGCTGTAAAGAATCTCTCGAAATGATGTTATAGTAGTGCAGGCAAGAAAGTTTTCCCCACAATCATGAATAAACAACTAAATTGAGAAATCTACCATCAGAAAATAAAAACAGCTAAGTAGAAAAGAATATGTATCAGGGTCTTGTTTTAATAAGTAAAAATAAATTGGCGACAGATTCCATTTAAGGAGTTTTCAGACATTGACGGCATGTATGAAATTTGGCGTTTAAATGGCAAATTTCATGCGCATAATAATGGCCTAGAATGTGCCATTACAGCGGGTAATAAATCAGGCACATTCTAGCAGTAGTACGACACTTCTGGCTCAGGTATACTACTTTGAAAGTGGTGTATCTGTTCCAGCTGTAATGTGCCCAGAAATACCATAACGAAGCTATAAATCCATAGCTTTGTACAGTTCTAGTGTGCCCCGCCTCCCGCCCCCCCCAAGATCGGGCACATTACAAAGTGACGCGGACGCGATGTAATGCGCCCGATAATGGCATGCGGGACATTAAAACATGGAGCGAACGGGGCTGCGACTGATATCGGGCTAAAAAGACGCCAGATATCTAGTGCAGCCCCATTCATAAATGTCGCCCTTAGAACGTATTTATAGTGTATTGGTAGGATGTGCCACAAATATCTGACAGGTGCCCCGTTGTGGACCTTAGTTCTTTGGGCCCACAAGAAGAAATGATTCCAAGGGCCTATCTTCTACCTATACAGAACACATGCATGTCCACAAGTAATCTTTGTATATGCAGGTTTAATAGGATATCTAGTGATTGATTCTAAAGTCAGCTTAATTCCATTAAACAGTTCTGCAATGGTTCTCATTATAGGTACGGGTCCCAGGTAGGTGCAGGACCCACATTTATCAGACATTTATGGCATATCGATATCATATGCCATAAATGTCTAAGATGGGAGAACTCATTTAAAGGGGTTGTCTCACTACAAAGGTTAGCTTACAACATGAAGGGAACATTAAAATCAAGACTTTTTTCAAAAACACATTGGTCTTTTGATATTACCTTGGTTAGGAGATTTAATCTGCTCTTAGTGCAGACAGGTTTCTCTGGTTATTGTCCTGCTTGCCCTTCCTGATTAAACAGAGTGCAGGTAGTGACATCACTAGGACAGACAGCAGCTTAAGGAATGCACTATAAATGACATCTCCTGAATTCATGTCCGTGCAATTAGAAGAGCTGAGAATTCAGAGCCGATATGTCAATTACGGTTATAAAATCACCCACAGTCTAACCAGGGAGGGTGAGGAAGCATGAAGCTGAAGCAGTCTGTGGCTCTGTGAAACAGAGTGGTGAGACAACCCCTTTAAGAATCCAACTTTTTTTTTTTTTCCTTCAGAAAACTTAAGTGAATGCCTTCAAGGGGGTTGTAATGTCTGTATCTGTCTAAGGGCTGGGGCTTCAGTGCTGGCCTACCAAACGAAGTGGTACACAGATGACCACACACCGGGCCAATCAGCAGTCAGCTTGAAGATGAAGCAGCCAAGATTCTAAAATGGCTGAATCATCATATAGGGAGCTAGGTGAAGAATCTAAAGAGTGAAAAATAGGTCTACTATATTATTTTAACATGTTCTGCACAAAAACAAGCCTCGATTGGGGTGATATTTTCACTTTAGAAATCTGACTGCAATGATACAACTAATGCTAAAACGGTTTCAAGAAAATTCATAAATAAATTGTTAGACTTTAGCTTCAGTAACAGCTAACTTATATTTAAATACAGAAAAAAATTGGGCAAACTCCATGTTAATCTACAAGGCAAAAATAAAAATCATAAAACTTAACATTTTTTTTTCTCCTGCTAAATGGCTTCACTTTAATAAATTCTAGAAGTAGGAATCCAATTCTTACCATAGTGTTGCCTCAGTATAAATTATTATTTGTCATTGTGTGGTGTGTGGGGGGTTCCGAGGAGGTACGACTGGGAGAACTGTTCGTTTTATTAAGCCATTTCACAATATTATTACATGGGCCAATGTTGGCAATAAAAAAAATTCCAAACATCGTCGGAGCTCCAGAGAGAGCAATGAATGTTACTTTACACTGGTGTCAAGTGCAATAACTGCAGGGTGGGGAAACAGTGAAAGAAAAGCATTAAGGGGGCTGGGGAGAAGCGTTTTTATTTATTTATTTTGGTGTCTGCATACATTTGCTTTGATTGCATTTCACATTTCAGTGCACCGCAGGCTAATGGGATTGCAATTCTACAAGGTACCCGTTTTCATTCATTATAAAAATGCTAAGTGAAATCTCATCACAAAAGGTAATAAACATGAAAGGAAAAGGCAGAGTTGAGTAACCCTTTACCTGCCACAAGCGGAAATTCTCAAACAGCCATTTGTTTTTCGCAGAGGAGGACATGAGAAAAATAATAACCAAAAACAAGTATACAGAGCATAATAATATGTGCACCTAATGAGATGCATTGCCCATTGCAGATGTTTAAAGTAAAGACCCCAATGTGCTTTTGAAGTTCTCCTATGCAGCACCACTAAGATCTCTCATATTTGATTCCAGGGTTTCATGTATCTCTACATGTGGTAAGTGTTACAAAACCAATACACAGGTCCAAAATATCTCCACAGGCTGGGCCTACCACAATTCAAGCCCCCTATCATTATTTAACCGCTCTCTTAATATCTATTGAAAATACCAAGCACAACAGAGAGTATTGGGTAAAAGATTAAAGCTACATTTTATTACAGTCATTTAAAATCTAACAAACAAAACATAAGATATTCATAGAAAATACAAAAAAAGAAGAAACAGCAGTGGTAAAGAGTAATATGTAGTAGTAATGCCTCATATAGAATTATAAGAGAGTCAACACAACAGGCCCAAAGGACTGCGTCACTAGATCACCACACTAATATGTACATATCAAAAAGCTCTTAGGTGTAATTATAACCATAGCCAAATAGTACAGGTCACCATATATAAATCTAAGCTTATTATATCATATAATCTGAGGTAAACCGGTCTCTAAAGAACTCCTCTATGTAGATAGATTATAGTGATCTCCGGCATGATCATTCATAACCTTAGCCACAAGGACCACACTAGTCGCGCGTTTTGCATTGATATGCTTTTTCAAGGTGTACCCCTTGAAAAAGCCTATCAATGCGAAACACGTGTCGGGGCCTGAGCTTATAGTGATGTTACTATTTAATGCCATGATTGCCCGTCACTACTATTTACATAGAGGAGTTCTTTAGAGACCTGTTTACCTCAAATGATATGATATATTAAGCTTAGACAATATATTTATATATGGTGACCTATACTATTTGGCTATGGTTTTAATTACACCTAAGAGCTTTTTAATATGTACATATTAGTGTGGTGATCTAGTGATGCAGTCCTTTGGGCCTGTAGTGTTTACGCTTTTATAAATCTATATGAGGCATTGATACTACAGATTACTCTTTACCACTGCTCTGTTTTTCTTCTTTTTTTGTATTTTCTATGAATATCTTATGTTTTGTATGTTACATTTTAAATGACTGTAATAAAAAGTAGCTTTAATCTTTACCCAATACTCTCTGTTGCGCTTGGTACTTTATTTATTAAGTGTTAGCACGCCCTAGATACCACAGTTTACAATAATTACTATTTTGAAGCGTCAAATTAGGAAGATAGCCATAAATCATCCAAAAAATTTGCCAATTAATGGTTCTAAAATCCTATTGTTGGATTTACTTGTGGTTTCTACTTATTGGACAATTATAAACAATCTCACAGATCAAAAGAAAAAATTCCTAAAACAATCTTTAATAGATATGCATTAAAATAATTATCCTTTATATATAAAAATTGCCTCATACATATAGCCACTATACAAATATGCAACTGTTATGTATAAAGTACCGGTGTATATCAGTACCTAATACAAAAGCAAGTGGACAATGTCTAGCTAATCACAGCAAAAAAGACATTGTACCAAATACCTATTAGCAGGGAGTCCCAACTTATGTCTGTGTTCTTTATGTATGTTACTGTATAATTTAGTTAGCTAGGGTGAGTCGCCGAGAGGTGGGGTCGCCCTGTTCGGGGCGAGTGCTCTATCTGGATAGGACTAGTATAGTGATAGCGATAGTGCTTTTTCTATTATATGGTATATACTGGTCCAATGGGGCAACGGAGTCTACTGTGACAAGGTCTTCAGAACCGTGAGTTTTTGACCACATTTTGACCACATTTTCCTCCCTCTTATAGGGGCACTTCTCCCTGCTAATAGGTATTTGGTACAATGTCTTTTTTGCTGTGATTAGCTAGACATTGTCCACTTGCTTTTGTATTTAGGTACTGATATACACCGGGTACTTTATACATATACAGTTGCATATTTGTATAGTGGCTATATGTGTGAGGCCTTTTTATATATATAAAGGATAATTTTTTAATGCATATCTATTAAAAATTATTGTTTTAGGAATTTTTCTTTTGATCTGTGAGACGGTTTTCTATATTCCTATTATTTCTTTTTTCTGTGAGTTGTTCTAACAATTATAAACAATCATAACCGGATTTCTCAATAGAACTTTAACTACTACCATAGAAACAAATAAATGGAAATAAATAGACCCATGAAGCCTTATCTAACAAATTGGTCAACAATTAAACTAAGGCTACGTCTACACGACAGGGATTTACTGTCGGATTTTTAAGCGAATTCAGTATTTAAAATCCGCAAAATTACGACTATAAATCACCGTAGACCTCGATAGAAAATGTGAGCTGTAGTTTGCACAGCTCTAATTTTCTGAGATCAGCTTGGAAATCCGAAAATTGGGTAAAAAAACCCAAAAAATCTAGAATATGTTCTATAATCCGCTGTATTTCAGTTGAAAACGGCGGATTAAAATACTGTTTAATTGAATGGAACGTCCAAAATCCAGAAGAAATGCAGCAAAAAACAGGGACAAAAACCAGTATAAAAAAAGAAGAGAGTGTAAAATATTGGTCGGATTCCGATTAGAATTTTACGAGTATTTTGTCCTCTACTGTGTGGATGTAGCCTAACTATGCACAGCAGCCAATCCTAGCACAGCCCCAAATTGCTGGAGAACCAAGAGTGATTGGATAGCAAGCGCTACTGTAGCAGGAACGCTGTGCTCTCTCAGATCACCATGCTGGATTTTTTTTCTACTCTTATGCCACAAATTCAATAAAAAAAATTTCAAGATTTTATAGTCTATATAAGTGCAATATGAATTGCCAGATATCTTTTTTTCCAAATTAGTGCAACATTCTCTTACACTTATCTATATACAAAGCTGAGGAAACGAACTTCTAGTATATTGAATTAGAATATCAGCATCTCGGCCCCCACTCAGACGTGCTATGACATACTACAAGATAAAAAAGTAATGCTAATATTGATAGTTCGTCCATTACAGGTCAGCTAACTGTCCACTGGAACAGTTACAAAGCTGTTAGTTTCGATTTCACAAGGCCAATCAATACCAAGGCATACTGTTTCAATTTTGCCCGCATTGATTTTTCTCCGTCTCCTTTTTTCCCTTTATAACACCCACACCTTCTAGCATTCATCTTTTCTGAAAGGAAGAAGATTTGATTTACTGAAGAAAAATTGAAGACAGCACCACAAAGATTTTACCGGCAGGGTTTTCGACATGCATGGGAAAAAAAGAGGGGATAAAAAAAATAAATAAAAAAAAGGGAAAAAAGATGAATGTTTCTCTGGGAAGGAAAAAAAAGCCTCTAGCTTGAGGGCATCCATTAGAACGTATTCTGAGCAATCTCGCATAGTGTCTTGAAAGCAGCTGCAACCTAACTCTGATTCGATGTGCTAATCTAAACCATCCAGCTAGTTTGATATAAAAATGCCGAAGCCCTTATTGCTGCGCCAACAATAATTTATGTCTGCAATTGTACCTCGGAATTTTATTCCAAAGACGAGGAGTGCCACTCTTTCTCCCCTACTATCGAAAGACTCCGAGTGAATTTCTATGGTACATTAGTCAGCCTATTAGAATGCAATGAAGGACGCGATGAGAAAAGGGTAGCCTGTCCTCCGAGACTTTCATCCACTGTTCTCCATCATCTCTTCTCATCCTTCTTACATTCAGCCACTTTACCAGGTGTCATCTACATGAAAGATGATTTGTCTCCTGACCCAAATAAACACAATGCCGGCTCAGTGCACAGTGTGGGGGGGAAAATGGCTTCTGCCACTCTCTACACCCTCCACCCCATTTCATCATGCTTATTTTGCGGTTTCTTATCAGTATTTCTTCTTTGCACCCGAGCCTTACATCAGGTGAGATTAATGAATAAACAGGTAGTACATTTTTTTTGTCCTCCCGAGTGAAAAATTGAAATCATTTGGAATTCAAAGCGGGGGGAAAAAAAAATAAAAAATTCAATGACAGCAAAGGGCAAATATTCAGCAAAACCCGAGTATTTCCAAAGAAAGGGAAAAGGCTGCACAAATCTGCAGGAATAAAGACGCCGATGACTTTCTCTCTGTGGCAGCAGCTTGTGTAAGCCTGATATTAAGACACAAATTGCATTCAGACAGGTCACTAGGTGTCAAAAGATATTAGATGCCTGCTGTGAGGGAACAACAAATCCCATCTGCTTCAGAGAAAAGAATATTTTCATTTTTATTGAAGTGGAACTTGGGAATTTCTTTGCGTATAACAGAATTAGGTCTAATAATCGCACCGTGGACAAGAAGCCTGTAATCATCTGTGGTTTGCCGATAATAATGTAGATTTCATTTGATCTGCCTCAAACGGGCAACACTGAACACTATTTCTTTCCTCCCGATTCTCTCAGACTTACATTTTTGTTGCAGTACCAGATGTTTTCTCAAAATGCCACATGCTGGAGCTTCATCGTGGAATACAGCACCTGACCTTCTCTATAATTGACTAAAAATATTGATGTAATGGCATGGGTCTGATTGTGATTTATTAAAACCACTGCCGATCCTGGGCCAGCTGCCAGCATTGCAGCCTAGTGATCGGACGGCATTAGGAAACCCATCAATACTAAAACAAAATAAATGACATTAATGGGAAAGTATTAAGGCTCCAAGTCCTGGCAACAAGCAAGCGATATGAATTCCAAAGGACAGAGAGGAATGAAAACAGCAGAAATGAAATTAAACCAAAATTCAAGATTCAATTTACTAGAGGACAAGAAAACAAGATTACATTAACGCTTGCGGCGCCGGACGTGGCGTTTGTAATCTATAATTAGGAAGCGGTTGGGATTAAAATGTAAATTTTATTAAATACATTTAGCTTGAACACAAAGATAAAAAATGTAATTACCCAATATATTTTATTGAGAGAATAGGCAGATTTAGCAATCTTGAGCACCATGTGGGTGAGCAGAACTGACGGCGTAATATAAATATCAGAATAATGTACAGCTTGTAGAAGGATTAGCACAATACAGTTAGGTGAACCACATTGCGATAAACCTCATTATTCCATCATTTGTGAAACAAGATAAATATTGCATGTGGCAATACATGCTATTAAAGCCTAATAACCCAGACTTACTAACTGCATATTAGTGAATTCCATATACTACACGGATTTACACAGGTCAGGAATATAATCTAAAACATCAAATTATACACAATTTTTTTTTTAATTATTAAGAGAACATGAATATTATGTGAGGTTTCTGCAGGATCTATAAAGCCAGTCTTCAGTCACTGATGTCTAATTAGGATACAAACTGGAAATGGTGCGGCACGCATCCATGCCACATCAGCACAGTAGCTCGGCTGATAGCACTGATGCTACGCTGCGCTGTTCTCCTTGTTTTTGCCTGGGTTTAATCCAGGTATCTTGGTTTTCTCCCACACTCAGAAAACCCTCAATGCGGACCAAGAGTTAGGATACTATGTACAGTGCTTCGAAATATATATTAGTGCTATATAAACAAATAAGGTGTATAAACCAAACACAAAATTAGATTTTTAAGTTTAATAAGATGACTGTACAAAAATAATGAAAAATTTCAATAACTGATTTTATAAAAATATGTTAAATATGGTAGCAAACATGTAAATGCAGTGCCTTTTCTCTTTGATTTCAATAGAAAATCAAAAGGGAATGTGTCATCAAAAATGACTTATTGTTTAACTCACGTTTTTATGTTCAACACTTTAAGAATTTTTGGTTATTCGTTTTAATTTTCCATATCACTTTCAATATATATATTTTTTTTAAACAATTCTGAAGCCCTGCACTTTGGCCACTAAGCCTAATAATAGTCTGACACTTCCTGTTCTGTACAGAAAGATTCTCAGCTGTCTGCTCATTATCAGCACAAACAGGGTCAAACTGAAAAGGAGACACCTGTGTGCATAGAGAACAAAGGATCCACCAGTCACAAGAGGAGATAGTCACAGATCACCCTTTCACCTCTCTGCACACTGACTGCTTCCCAGGTCACAGAGCATGACTAGAAAACTCTCTTATAGAAGTGAATGGGACTGAGTCCGTCTTAAGTCTTCTATGTGCATGAAGCTGCTGTAAAGCATCTCTCTGACTGCTGTTAAAGCAGCGCAAACCAGGCCTAGTGGCCAGTGAAAACTGCAAGACGTAAGTTATTCAAAAATTTTAAAAGTGATATGAAAAATAAAAAAACAAAAATTCCTAAAAAATGTTTAACATAAAAATGGGACTTAAACAATGACTCATTTTTTGATGACACATTCCCTTGAAAAGTAAAGAACAAAGGATCCTAAAAACTAACTACAGTTATTTTTTGCAATATCTATTAATTTCATAGCAGAGACAGTGGGGCACTATGATCTGTTTCCACATCAATTTGTAAGTAAACAGAAGTAATTCCGCCTCTTAAAAAAAAGGGACCAACAGATTACATAGATCGTGAAGCATATACTGTAGAGAATGGTCACCATTACCATCTGCAACTTAACTAAAGAATAATCTCGCAGAAAACAACATATGAGGATACATGGAGGCGATTATACAACAAGTACATAAAAACTGATAATTGCACTTGTTTTTGTCCTATGTATTTAAAACCTTTTTTCCATTGTGGAGTGTCCTAGAATTAAGGGTGCATTAAAATAAATTATAATAAAAGGAAAGAGTCAATGTATAAGAATATGGGGTTTGTATTATTGAATAAAAAAAAAACACTTTGTATGTACTGTAGTTCTGTGTAAATAAACCGCAAGTAAGGTACCTTCTAGGACTTCTATATTAATAAACGCAATACCTATTCAGTGTGAAAAATGTTAAGCACTTAAGTAGACCCAAATGTACAGAGGTACTGCAGGAGAAATTAAAATTCCTTGTAGTTTTCCTGCCTATCCATTAGCAGGCTAGAGACCATCATAAATAAGTCTAGGGCCTGTTGAAAGATAGGAAGGGAACCCACAGAGAATTGTGTTTCCCCTGCAGCCTTGAAGTTCATTTGGATCACTCCAGCAGTTAATGGAGGACAAGAATATGAGAAGTCACTGTAACACCAACATTGTTTTTTTTTTCTTGCAGGGGCTTGTTATTTGTTGGCCTTAGTTTGCAGTGACCCAACATAATTCAGTATCACTATGGTTTTGGGTTTCTGTATTAACCACAATGAAAGTAGTTAGAGGCTTATTTACTTATAAAAGATGTCTTTTTAAAATTCAAAAAACAGAAATCTTTATAATCTATTAGAAAAACTCTAAGTATTTTTACTTGAGAGCAAGAGTTAGTAGAGACTTTTCTTTAGCATAATACTACTAATCTTTATACAGCGCCAACATATTCCATAGCACTTACAATTTAGAGAACTGTCTGTGACAAGAAGTAAGGGTTAGCAATTGGGGGATCTTGGTAGGTCTGCCCGAGAAGATTCTAGTATTCCCAGGGTACACTTAAAACTATGAGGGTTATGAGTGTGCCTGAGCATACAGGGTAGCTTGTTCCAGAGAACTGCTGCGAAATCGTGGGAGACTGGCATGGGAGATTTGGATGGTTGAGGAATGTAATCCAAGACCACCAGCAGAGCGTGGAGACCGGTTTAGAGTAGTAGACAGATGAGAGACGAGATGTAGGATTGTGGAGAGCTTTATGGGTGAGAGTCATTAGTTTATGCTGTATTCTGTACTGAACAGGCAACCAGTACAGTAGCAGCAGTGGCAAACAGGGTAGAGGCATCAGTATAGCGGCTCGAAAGAAAGATGAACCCGGCTGCTGCATTCAGCACAGATTGGAGAGGGGAGAGTTAACAGAGACGGCGACCGATAAGGAGTTACAGTAGTCAAGACGAGAAAGTATTAGAGCAGCAATAAGAGTTTGAGTTGTTTCTACAGTAAGAAAAGGGTGAATTCTGGAGATAGTCTATGCACAGGTGACAAGAGCAAATGATTGAATATAGGGAGTGAAGGACATATTTGAATCTAGTATGACCCCAAGATAGTGGGCCTGCTGCCTAGGAGTTATGGTGATACCACACAAATAGAAATAGCCGGGTTGGGTTAGTAGATGGTGAAATGAAAAGATGTTTAATTTAGTTTGACAGAGAGACAACATGACGCCAGAGGGGCAACATGACGCCAGAGGACAGACTGTCGATGGCTCTTCTGTGGAGACCCAGATAGAAACCTGGCACACTGGGATACGACAGGGTCATAAAAGGCCAATACAAGTAATTGTAAGCCTATAAATTGGTTTTCTATATAGATTAATCATAGCTACCTAATTATACAGAGACCTCCACTTGCTTTGAGATTTGTATGTGGCTTGAACACTTTTTTTTTTTTTTTAAATATGGACCTGGATGTATTTTTATTTACTATAATTATAGGTGTTTTGCCACTTAATAATAAAAATAATAACTATTAATAATAATAATAACAACTCACAGTATTATATTAAAAATCTTACTGACCAGAAGTGATATGTCAATTATTTATAAAAATGAAAACTACAAGCAGTTATGTAAGAAATTGCACACTATAATTGCTTGAATTGAATCTCAAAAATTATGTTTAAAAAAGTAAACGATCAGGAAAAACTGCGCAAGCATGGTCATTATCCTGTTCTCTGAGGCCAGCTCGTTGCCTCAGCGAGGGTTGGAGAAGGGCAAAACCCATTTAAAATCACATTTTAACTAAGATACAGTATATGGCAGTGACTTATGTCTCACCCTGGATTTATTGGTTATTGTGCGGGCTTCTTCGGAGTACAGGTCCCCAAATAAGTTACTAACTCAATGTAAAGTGCTCAGGAGCTGACAGCCGCCTTATACATGGATATTCTGATGGGTCTTTTTTTGTTTTCGCCAAGGTGTCACACAGACTAAAGGTTTCCAAAGAAACCATAAGAAGAGCACTAAAAAAAGGTAACAAGGATCATATTGCACAAAGGAAATAGATGGGTGCAACACTCCAAATACAGTTTTTCAAAGTATTTTACAGTTCAGTAACTAAAGGTCATGATGTACTAAGAAGGTACGAAAACGGTTAGTCTGGTTTCATACTAGGTTTAGTTATGTTGTTATACTTTTTATGCGACATCTGGGTGCATGGATTAGCATAGTCCATTGCTCAATTCCAACTCTTTTTTTGGTGGACACCAGCCAAACAGAGGCAAATGGATACTCTTGGCCTCTTTTGGATTAATTGAGCGGGTAAAACTATGTGAAAGTAACCCCGCTCACCTGTAACATTCATATTGCTAATACGAGAACACAGAGCTTCTTTTTCTTGCTTGTGTCAATGCATGTTTTTTTTTTTCCTCACAACATTAAAGGAGTTGTCTCATTACAAGCTTTCAGCCCATATCTGGTTTTTAGAAGCAAAGGATTTTTGAATTGAGGGACATGCTTCTTCTCTGCCTCTTCTCCTCCCTCTTCCCCCCTCCCCTCAGCACACAGGCAGCTCTCCTCAACTTCTATACAGCAGGGGGGAGGGGGGGGGGGGCTGGGGATTGCTGCCAGAGTTAACCCTGTGTGTGCCTGCCTAGATCTTCTGCAGGCATCTAGATCAGCTGTATTAGGGCTGATCTATGAGTGTGGAGAGGTCTGTGATTGCTAATAGCAGAACAGAGGGGATGCAAGTGTTCCTATACCCTCTGCTTAGCTTACATATCTCCACATCAACAAACAGACCCTGTCAGAACAGACACAGGGAAGCTGTGAAGTGTTACTCAGGATGTGTCACTAGTACAGCAGAGCATGAACTGTTCACATGCCTCCCTGATCTGCATAGTATTATAGTTACAGCTCCACAGACACATCAGGATTATGTAACACACAGGGTCACGGCTGTCACATCTATTGATCAGCCTCATTCTCTCTCAATCTGTGTAGAGAGCAGGAGGAAGCAGGCACACACAGGGTTAATCCAGGCAGCATGGACACAGAAGCCAGAGTCCTCCCTCCCCCTCCCTACACTACAGAAGCATTCTGTGCGGGAGGGGCTCTCTGCTCTGACCTGTATTCTGAAGGTGATGAGTCATACAGACCTGACAGCCAGTGAGATAAGGACCAACAGGTCAGCTGCTATAGAGATTTTAGAAGCTGATGTAGTACTACTAACAGGGCTTACTCAAAATCAGTAGGACATTTGTAATGAACATATATTGCAAAGCTGCTTGTTTTTTAAAGATCTTTTAATTAAAACCCAATCATTGTAGCGAGACAACCCCTTTAATGGGATTTCACCACATTGGCATTTCATGCGTGGTTTGTCCTGCTTCAGCTTTCAGGGTGTTCAAAAGGGGGTGTGCATGATTTGTTTGAACTGCATATCATGTGAACCAGCAGGCTTGATATCACCATGCCTCTAATCAAACAAAGGTCTGTTTATGTCAAGAGCTGTGAGCAGCTAAAATGTAGCTGAGTGGTTAGCACTTCTGACTTTCAGTATAAGGGTCCTAAGTTCACATCCCTGCAGGAACCATACATGTGATTTTTTTTTTCTCAATGTACATACCTGATTGAGGTTTCTTTATTTCTTTTATTTATTTGCACGGTTTGACTAATTACTATGGGAGTACAGAGGACAGGAGTAGAATGACCGCACCTGTGGTTGAACACTCGCTCAGCAGTGTGTGTGAGATTACTAAGCAGGGAAGAGTCTGACAGTAGCTGCCTCAGAGAAGAGGTGATGTCTGAGCATGTGCAGCCAGGACCGACTAGCTCTCGTCACTAGTCTTATCCCTCAGAGACGAGCTGTAAGCTATGGCTCAGTAAGGGAGCAGCTAAAACAAAAATGGTACAGAATTTTTAATGATTATGAATGGTGAAAATGTTTATTATTTAATTTGCACCAGATCAATTCTCTGTGCTAGTTCTCTCCTGTCCTTGACTCAACTCTTTTCATGGTTACAAAAATTGGTTTTGCTATATGACTTACTGTGCAACTGAACAGACCTCAGCCGTTATGGTGATATACAAAGAATTGTTTTTTCTTTCATTTCATTGTTCCTAAACTTCTCTTCCACTCTATACTGGTACTTAACACTATAGCCAGTGATATTGTTTAGGTTTGTACTTCATGATTAGAGAATTATTGTCCATATCCGCGGCCTGTACCCACTGCTGCCTGTATTTACAAATCTGCTTTCATGTCTGTTACTCCGTTCAACTCACAAACAACCAACAAAAGGAGTAACTTGGAATATGTACAGGACGCTAAGGGTATGTTCACACGGCTGATTTTGACGCTGCTTTCAGAGCAATCTTCGGAGCATTTCCGCTCCCAAAACGGCATCAAAACCTCGCCTGGAACACGCTTCTTCAGTAGGTTTTAGACGCGTTTCTCGGTGTGTTTTTGGACGCAGTTTCCAACACTGTCTTCACCCAGACAAATTAAGCGCCAGGAAAAAAAAAAACGCACCGAAAAACTATCCAAAAACGCGTCAAAATGCGCCTAAATCGCGCTTCAAGAATTGACATGACACTTCTTTTTCAGCGCCCAAAACAGCTTCCAAAGAAGCGCGTAAAGCCTAATCGTGTGTGAACTACAATGCTGTTTTACATAAGAATCAATTAAATAAACTGGGGGCTCTTTGGACGCTGTTTTTGGAGCGGAAACACTCCAAAAACGCATCCAAAACAGTATCCAAATAAGCCGTGTGAACATACCCTAAGTATAATGCTACGGATCATGCAACATCCCAACCAAAGCACGTACGAGCAGGTAAAAAAAAAACCACAAAACTGAATCTTCTGGATTGGAGCGAGGCTATATTTATCATGTTACCGGTCACTTCCATTTTATTGGAAATTCATCTCCAAATTGCATTGAAAAACAGCAAAAAAGTGATGTATAAGGTTCAGTAGCATTATGACAGGTTTTGGTCCCAGTTACTGGTTATGCTATCAACCAGAAGTGTTTTCTCCAATACTGTTCCCTAAGTGCAGATATTGTCCCTTAAAAATAGATTTTAAGTGGCTGCTTACATGTTGGTGACAGAGAGGAGAGAGTAATTGCAAGGGCAAACTATGCTTGGTAAATGTGTGTACAACATTCTGACTGGCACATTTCAGTGTCAATAGTACAGCTAACACATCTATATGGACAATTCTCTGCCAGGCACAACTGTATGAACAATGCTGTAAAAACATTGAAGTAGACAAGCAAGTTTAAAGGGGCATTAACATCTCATCTTACTAGGAGATGCCATCACTTTATGACCAGTGCAGGTCCGACCTTAGAGACTACCACCAAGCCTGAGAATAGGTCCCCCTCTCCATCTTTCATGCACTGTGATGCCAGGTCAGCCTCATTTACTAGAACTGGGTTGTGTTGAAGTCGTCTTTGCAACTTGTGGTCAGGGAAGTGTTGTGCAGAGAAAAACTGTGAAGGAGATGCTGGGCTGAACTAGCTCTGCAGAACCTTTAAAATTCCAGGGTAGATATGGTTCTGACCAGAGGTAGAATGAAAATAATGGACAGGTTACAAACCTCTCTCTAAATGAGCTAAAAGCAGCAGAAATGTCTCTCTAGCAGACTCAGACTGGCCTACAGGGAAACAGGGGAAACTCCCAGTGGTCACCGGGGAACAGTAGGCCACTGAGAATAGTTGGTATGGGGATGTTTTTCAGGTAGAAAGGCAGAGAAAGAGGTATAAAGCAAGAATCGTGTACAGTTATATGTATTCATGTACAGGAGCTGTAAAATGGCCTCTACTGGTGCCCCAAGAATCAACTCCACTAGATGGGAACAGGCACTCAAGTATGACAGTGCTTCTAAGATTGAAATAATATAATATATATATATATATATATATATATATATATATATATATATTATATATTAATATATATATATATAATTTGAGGGGTCAGCACAAAGGCGAGCACAGGCGCAAGGGGTTTTAGTCCCAAAATAAAGATATGTTTATTTTACATCCAGTGGTTAAACACAAATTCAGCTTGGCTTCAGCATAAACAAAACGGTTCAACAGAAAGTCCTTGCTTCAGGTAAATAGCATGCAGCATAATATGCTCCCCAATGGCAATGGCATACCTTCAGGTCCACACAGCCTCACAGCTCAGGCAGTACACAGTTCCTGGTTTCAGGTCCAGAAACACACCCCCTGACCTCCTACACCAGCTGCCTTTTATATGGCTGGTAAGACCTGGGCTGGAGTATTGGAGCGGCCGTCCCACCCAGACTCTTGGGCCGCTCCATAAAAAAACCCGACCCGGAACCTACACAGAAACACTGCTCAGCAGCAATAACTGTTGCTGGCATATACTAAAATGGGTTTTTATATCACCGAGGCCAGCCACCTCGGTGATAAATACCTCCCGTCTACGACGGTACCTCTGACCCTTCTACAATATATAGAGTGGCGGTGCGACCTTAGAAGATCGCATTTCTCCGCCACTAGAGGTTGCAGCAGCTGAGTTCCAAGGTATGGGTTGCCGCCTGTCAGTGAGGAAGGTCAGCAGTCTGGCAAGGGTAACCAGGAGTTAATTACTCAGGTGGTAATTAGGAGAGTTACTCAGCTGAAGGTCTGTTAAATAGCCTGGTCTTCAGTATACCAGAGGGGGAGTGTGGCTCACAGTCAGTGGAGGACATGTGCAGGCCTTTGTCCAGGAGAGTATCCTGAATTCTTCCCCCCTAGGCTTGAGAGAAGCCAGGCCCAAGGGCTATCCTGTACAGTGCGAGTACATGTTTGTGGGGCTGGGTAGTAGACCCAGACCACTGATAGAAAGGGACTCTCTGTACGTTTAGTTAGTGGCTGGACGGCCTAGGATTTATTTTGTATGCTGTACATGTTTTGCTGTGTTGAAGAATAAAGCTGGCAGAGGCCAGACTTCAAGAGAATCCTGTGTCGACTGGCTGTTCCGTTTACCAAAGCGGCGATCCCAGAGCGAGTGTCCCCCAGGCCGGGCCAAGATGGCGGCCGAACACTAGTGAACGCTTACAATATATATATATATATATATATATATATATATATATATATATATATATATATACATACACACATACAAACATCGATATATATCTATATATACACATATATATACATACATCTATATATATCGACTTTGTACATTTACATATAATTAAAAAAAAAGAAAAAATAGTATAAAATTGAATAGCACGCTTACCTTGCTGAAGAACTTCCCCAGGCTCCATGTTTGTCTGTGAGAATATTGATAATCTTTTGCACTAGCTGGGTAGCAGTCACGTGATCTCTGTACTTGGCGGCTCTAATTAAATGGTCGCACATCTTTTCATCTTCTCTCTTTTCTGCTGAATACTGTGCACAAAGTGACTGGAAGAAACAAGCAAAATATGTTTCAAATGTGAAAATCTATATAGTATACAATAAGAAATACACACTTATGTTTCAAAGCAGAAAAAAAATATTTGCAAAAGCTTGTACTCTGTTTTCTACCATTTCAGTTAGCCTCTAAAAGCAACATACAGCCTGAATGTGTACATAAAATCATAATGATTTTATTCTGTAACACTTCAAGTGGTCACAACAATAAATTGAAAAAATAAGGTAGCAGGTGAAGTCAGAAAGAAAAGTGTACGTTATATAATGCATAAGTAACATACAGTCATGGCCAAAAGTTTTGAGATTTATACAAATGTTAATTTTTACAAAGTCTACTGCATCAGGTTTTATAATGGCAATTTGCATATACCCCAGAATGTTATAAAGAGTGATCAGCTTAACAGCCATTAATTGAAAAGTCAATAGTTGCCTAGAAAATTAACTTTTTCCCCCAAAACACATTTCCACTTCATTGCAGGCCTGCCTTAAAAGGACCAGCTAACATCGTTTCAGTAATTACTCCATTAACACAGATGTGGGTGTTGATGAGGAAAGGGCTGGAGAGCAATCTGTAATCTCTAAAGAAACACGTGCAGTCATCATTGCACTGCACAAAACTGGCCTAACAGGGAAGAGTATCACAGCTACAAAGATTGCACCTCAGACAACAATCTATCACATCATCAAGGACTTCAAGGAGAGAGGTTCCATTGTTGCCAAAAAGGCTCCAGGGCGCCCAAGAAAGACCAGCAAGCGCCAGGACTGTCTCTTAAGTGTTTCAGCTTCGGAATCGGGCTAACAGCAGTGCAGAGCTTGCTCAGGAATGCCAGCAGGCAGGTGTGAGTGCATCTGCACGCACTGTGAGGCGGAGACTCATGGAGCAAGGCCTGGTGTCAAGGAGAGCAGCAAAGAAGCCACTTATCTCCAGAAAAAACATCAGGGACAGACTGATATTCTGCCAAAGGTACAGGGAGTGGACTGCTGAGGACTGGGGTAAAGTCATTTTCTCTGATGAAACCCCTTTCCGAATGTTTGGAACATCTGGAAAACAGCTTGTTCGGAGAAGACAAGGTGAGCGATACCACCAGTCTTGTCTCATGCCAACTGTAAAGCATCCAGAAACCATTCATGTGTGGGGTTGCTTCTCAGCCAAGGGAATCGGCTCTCCAACAGTCTTGCCTAAAAACACATCCATGAATAAAGAATGGTACCAGAATGTCCTCCAAGAGCAACTTCTCCCAACCGTCCAAGAGCAGTGTGGTGATCAACAATGCCTTTTCCAGCATGATGGAGCACATTGCCATAAAGCAAAGGTGATAACTAAATGGCTTAGGGAACAAAACAGAGATTTTTGGGTCCATGGCCTGGAAACTCCCCAGATCTTAATCCCATTGAGAACTTGTGGTCAATCATCAAGAGACGGGTGGACAAACAAAAACCAACAAATTGTGACAAAATGCAAGCATTGATTGTGCAAGAATGGACTGCTATCAGTCAGGATTTGGTCCAGAAGTTGATTGAGAGCATGCCAGGGAGAATTGCAGAGGTCCTGAAGAAGAAGGGTCAACACTGCAAATATTGACTTGCTGCATTAACTCATTCTGTCAATAAAAGCTTTTGTTAATCATAATATGATTGCACTTGTATTTCTGTATGTGATAAAAACATCTGACAAACACACAAAAACCAGAGGGCAACAGATCAGGTGAAAATATATTTGTGTCATTCTCAAAACTTTTGGCCACGACTGTACATGATTATACAGTGTTGGACTGGGGTGCCTGGGCCCCAACAGTGAAGCGGATTGTTGGGGACCCACCCTACAGTTGCTGATCATGACTACACATGCTGTACATGACCCCTCCACTATGTTTCTTGCTTTCTGCCTCTTTTTTCCCTGCCTATCTCCCAGAAAAAACAGCCAAGAGGCTCACCATGCCCAGGGGTTTCCTCTAATCCCCTATGGGTCAGTCTGAGCCTGTACAGCAACAAACGATGTATGCCCCGCAAACACAGTAAAATCATAGCACTCCACGAGTTTGACATATTCCCCAGCGCGTACTGTGTGCCAACAATAAGTGACATGTCACTTGTTTCAGGCGCTTGTGCAGGGAAAGTGAATGTCAATGGGAGCACTGTTGAAAGTGCACGGCGACCAGCGCGTACTTTCAAACAGCAGGTGTATAGCGGCGCACACAGGTACGTGCTGCTATACGAAGTGTGAACATATCGTAAGGCGTTAATCCCATCAGATCTGGTGCATACAGTAAAAATCATAACTAGCAAATAAAGAAGCTTTCTTCAGAAGTCATATGATACGTCTCCAGCAGCGCCTCCGTTCTTCTACATTTCAGACTACTCTGATGAAGGCCCTATCGGCCGAAAACGTTTATTACGTCTGAATTACATGTTTATAATCAACTGCTGTTGCAAAATACTCTGGAGATCTGTCTCCTTGCACGACTGAAATAAATCACTATCACTTGTTGCAATACTTTGGTGTGCTGTGGATTCCTCATTCATTCATGGTTTATGGGACTGGATATCCCTTCCACAGGCACCCCGTGAACAACTCTACATTTCCAGGTGTGCGACATCATTCCATTTCAAACCTAGACCTCTGGCATAACCATAAAGTCCATAAACCCTCAATCTAAAATATAATGAAGGTTAAGCTTAAAATAGTTTATATACGTATATAGCAAAGTTTAACTTGATTGCGGTATCATGGCTCTACGTGTTATCTGTCCTCAGGTCACAACAAAAGCAATGAAAAAGTTTAGATAACATTTTCGTTACATCTGTACATTACTTAGAGCTGAACACAATGGGCCTCATTTTTCAAATCTAACAGCAAGACTATCCTTGTTGCCCATAGCAGCTAATCAGGGCTCATCTTTCATTTTTCCAGAGCAATATATCAAATGCAGACTAAGGTCCAATTGGTTGTTATGGGCAACAAAGACCATCTTCTTGTTAGACAGTTTTGATAAATAGGGCCTACTTTGTATTTAGCTATACGTTAACATTTGTCTTTGTTACACTGTCGAAAAAGGAGATTGTCATAATATTACTTGTTATACTAGTACTTATTACTACTTGTAGATTGTAAGCCTTCGCGTGCACGGTTCTCTCTCCCGCTGTACCAGTTCATTTAGTGTTGCCATTGTACTCTGTTCTGTCTTGTTTTGTATATAAATTCCCTTTGAAAGCACAGCGCCCTGGAATTTACGTCGCTTTAAAATAAATACTACTACATTAAGGTTGGTGAGATACAGGACCTTTAACTGGATTTACAGATAATCATCGTTGGACTTGTAAACATTTTAGCAGGTGAAATACAATCCTAGATAGTTGGCCTAACATTAACCTATTGAGGAGGACATGTTCTTCATGAGTATTTTAGTGTCCATGCAAATCAACATAAATTACACCTTTCTAATCAACAGCTAAATTATGTTTTAGGCTAAATCCCCCACAGCATCAGACAAAAAAACGGCTCAAAGTCTACCGTACCCCCCCCCCCCCGACCCCCCAATGCACAAACACAGTTTTTATCACATTTTATACAAACACCGCAGTTGGTTATCAGTTTTTGTTGCCGTTGGCCCATACAATTGATTGTATGGGTAGACGACAAAAACACTGAAAGTGTCGGCATATTATACATGTTGCATAATACGCCGGCGCCAGAAGACGAGCAGCGAAAATACGACCTGTGGAGACTACATTCTAAAACCGCCGAAAATACGGTAGTTTTTCTGTGCAGTGGAGACCTAGCCTTAAAGGGGTCGTCTCACTACAAGGATTGCTTTTTATGTTAAAGATCTTGCAAAACAAGTCACTTTGCAATGTGCGTCTATTAACAGAGTCCTACCTATTCTGAGATATCCCCTCTTGTATGGGCTGCATCAGCTCCTCAGGTCCCTATAGCTACAGACCTGTGTGATCTCTCCTGATAGGCTGTCAGCACTGGTTGCTATAGCTACACACCAGGCTTCTACTGCAGCTTAGTAGAAACCAGTAAACACACCTCTGAATTCAAAATAAAACCAAGAAAACAGGACTGTGAGATGAATCAATGTAGTGAGACAACCTTTTTAAAATTAGAATGGTTTGGTTTATGTGATGCATTAACATAAAATAATTACATCAGCTTCGAATATGTACATAATTTTTAACAGCCTTCTTTCACATGGTCCTTATTTTCTGCAGTCTAGGAACCACGACTTTTAGATAAAGGGAATAGTCTGTGGCACTACATATTTTTATTGCTGATGAGAACCCCAAATACTAACAACGCTAATGGAAAAGAATTTAATTGTAACTGTACAATTATTATCCCACAAGTTAGATAAAAACACATATTTCTAAAACAAGTGACCAAGGAAGTAGTAAATGCTTTAAAGTGCTTCCTAATGGTCTAATGGATCAGTCTTTACAATTTGAACAGCAACTTTTCATACCTGACATAAAATCTATAGATATAAATCACATTAGAGGCCCATTCTTTACCGATTATCAATCTCTGTCTCCTTGTGGAACATTAGCTTTGCATTTGACCTCATACAATAAAATGAAAATTAAGCCTCATAATGTCTTAAAAAAAATTACAACCAAATATGTTTAAATACATTTGTTATACACCTTAAAGTCAAAACTAATGAGACAAAAGAAACTAAACCAATAGGTGCAGATTTAGGGCCCAGTCAAAAAAGGAGGCATAAGACTCATATCACATAGCATAGCTTGACTTCACTTTACTGTGTACATTTAATACACAAAGCAACATAGAGCATTCATGGATTCCATCTTAGGGCATGTCCCCACGACAAGTGTTTGCGGCCGGTTTATCAGACGGTTTGTGGCTTTGCAGACCGTCTGAAAAAACGGCCTTAAACGAACACACCGGGCTTCTATGGAAAACCCATGTAGTAGTCCCCACTGCACGGGTTTTCCGCCCGTGGGCCGCCTGAAAAACATTCTACATGCACATTCTTCCGTCCGGTTTTCGAACGTAATATGAGCATGTGAATGGGAAGGGCTTTTCTACGCTCATCGCAGAGAAAAGCCCCCCCCCCCCCCCCCCAGGCCGTTGGGACTGCACACAAACAGGACAAATACCGGTCGGATAAACCGACCGGTATTTGCCATTGCCGTGTAAACGAGCCATAAGAGTCATTAAAGGGATTTTCTTACTACAGTGATTAGCTTTCAAGATGTAGGGAAAGGTAAACGAAGACTTTTACTAAATACATTGCTCTGGTCAGCAAATTTTATCTGCTCCGAGTTCACACAAACATCTAGGTTATCGCCAATATCCCCCGTCCTAATTATACATAGCAGATAGTGAAGTCCCAATGGTTGGAGAGAGCAGAGAGACTTAATCACTAACATTAGATGGTTTACTTTAAGCACTTGTTTCCACTCCTCCGTGGTCTGTAGCGTTTGCATACAGATTAAATTTCCTGCACTTACGTCTCTGTAACGCTCAGCTAGTTATAGAGGAGCTAAATATGCTAATCACTGCTGCAGAACCACCCACCGCCTTCTCAGGCAGTGCGAGCCTGAAGTGGCCTGTGCCTCTGTGAAACATCATGGTGGGAAAACCTCTTTAACACAGCTTGAAAGTATCAGTCTACAACTGTACAATCTCCAAATAAAAACACCTCTGTTTTTAAGCAGGTGAGTTTTGTACATTAAAGTTTGTTCAAACAAAGAAAGCAGTCAGGGTATGGTTCATTGTTTAAATTGTAGCAATATGCTATGGTGCAGAGAGTTTTTGCAGTCAAAAATGTTTTTTTTTTTTTTTGGGAAAAAATTTTTTAAAAAAAATTTTTAAAAAAATTTTTTTTTTTTTTGGGGTTTTTTTTTTTTTTTTAAAAATTTTTTTTAAATTTTGTTTTTTTTTTTTTCTTGTTTTTTTTTTTTTCTTTTTTTTTTTTTTTTTTTTTTTTGTCCCTGTTTTTTTTGGTTTTCTTTTTTTTTTTTTTTTTTTTTTTGGGGGGGGGAAAAAAAATTTTTTTTTTGTTTTTTTATTTTAAAAATAAAAATTTTTTTTTTTTTTTTTTAAAAATTTTTTTTTTTCTTACAACAATTTTATTTTTTTTTTTTTAACTTTTTTTTAAAAAATTTTTTTGGTTTTTTTTTTATTTTTTTTTTTTTTATTTCTCTTAAAATTTTTTATTTTTATTTTTTTTTTAAAAATTTTTTTTTTTTAAAACCCCCCCTTTTTTTTTTTTTAAATTTTTTTTTTTTTTTTGGGGTTTTTTTTTTTTTTAAAAAATTTTTTAAATTTTTTTTTTTTTAAAAAATTTTTTTTTTTTAAAATTTTTTTTTCCCTTTTTTTTTTTTTTTTTTTTTTTTTTAAAAAAATTGTTGTCAAAGTTTTTTCACCAAAAAAAAAAGGAAAAAAAAAACCAAAGAAAAAAAAAAAAGGAAAAAGGGGTTTCCCCAAAATTTTTGGGGGGTTTTTTGTTTGGTTTTTTTTGTTGGTTGTGGTGTGTGTGTGTGTGTGTGTGTTTTTGGGGGGGGGGTTAAAAAAGGGTTAAAATTTGGTAACCCTTTTTGGAAAGGTTTTTTGGGTAAAATTTCAAACTTTAAGTTTGGGCCCCCAAATTTAAATTTTTAAAAGATTTTAAAGGGCTTTTTTCCTAAAAACTTTTGGGGGTTAAAACCAAAACAAATTTTAAAACAAATCCCCCCCCCCCTGAATAAAATTTTTGGGAAAAATAGTTTTAAATTTTTTAATTTGGGTTTACTTTCAACAATTAAAAAAAATTTTTAAAAATTTAAAAACTCTTTTTTTTTAATTTAAAAGGAAAAACCCCCCCCTTTTATTTTTTAATATTTTCCCATAATTTAAAACCTAAACACTTTTGTTTTTTGTTTTTAAAAATTCTTTGAAATGTTCCTTTTTTTTTTTTTAAAAAAATCGTAATGATTTTTTTTTTCCAATTTTTTAAAAAGATTTTTCCCTTATTCCCAAGGGGCTCGGGGCCCGGGACAACCAAATTGGAAAACAAATTTGACCAAAAAAAATTTATTTTTTTTCTTTAAGGAAAAAAAAAAAATTAAAAAAAATTTTCCCTTTTTTTTTTAAAAAAAAAAAATTTTTGAAAAAAAAATTTTTTTTTCCTTTCCTTTTAATTTGTTTTTTGCCTTAATTAATAAAAATTTTTTTGGGAAAAAAAAAAAAGGAAAAAAAGGGTTGACCAAGGGTAAATTACTGATTGTCAAAAGTTTACAAAAAAATGTGTTGGAGTAATAGACAGGAAACCCATCCAAATCATAAAGCTAGCCCATAATAGCAGCAATTTGAGATCCATGAACCCAAAGGGCCCCTCCGAAAACAGACAACCACCTTTTCTACTGTCCCCCCGTTGAAAGCGAAATTCCCAAGCTTCAGGACCCAGTGAGAACGGATCTCTGTGTAAATCTGATTAAGCCATAAATCTGACTGCCACAACATTTCATAATGGTAAACTAATTTATGGAACTCAAGAATTTAAATCGGATAATTGCTCTAGAAGATAATATATGAACACATGTAACAGCTCCGCAATATTTATTCTTATATTTTTTTATTGTGAACTCAGAGGGCCACATGTATAAAAACTGCCTTAGTCTAAGTCTTTTGTTGTTGCCCCTTTCATTTTTTCAGAGCACTATATGAAATGAAAGGGGCGCTCTGGGTTCTATGGCAACAAGGAAATTTTAATCAAAACCTTTTTTCATACATTGGCCCTTTGTTCCAAAAAAGATTGGGTTAACTGTGAAGTGGAAAATTTGATTTCATAAATATATACAGAAAAGTAAGTACACCCTTCACATTTTTGTAAATATATTTTTTTCATGGGGCAAAACGAAGAAAAAGGGAAAAACTAAAAAATGTAAAAGTTGTCATGTACAGCTCGTATGTACAGTTAAAGTTTTAAGTGCCCCAAAATAACACACAGCCATCATGTCTAAACCGCTGACAACAAAGGCGAGTTTGTACTGTTATACAAGCTGTACTCTGACTACTTTACATTGTCTCAGTGTCATATGTTCAGTGTTATCCCATGAAAATATAGAATATAATATTTACAAAAATGTGAGAGATGTACTTAATTTGGTGAGATACTGTATTGTACAACCGGAGAAGCTTCACTGTGACCTTGCAGTTACGGGTGATTGATACCAAACAAAAATAGTGCTCTCTACTGTTAATCAGATCACATAAAAAGAGATCATGCTCATTCTCATCCATATGCATTAAATTCTTGTGGACTGGTACAAAGCTGAGGGATGCATGAGCTGGTGCTACTGAGTCACAAAAATCCATTAAAGCTCCTTCTCCTGAAAAGCTCACCTCTCCCCCTTTTTTTTCTCCCGGGGAAAGAGGGGGGGAAAGGGGGGTTTCATGCAGCAAACCCAAACATGGGGGAGGGGGGGTAAGGGGACATTTAAATAGAGTTAAAAAGGCCACAGAAGAAGAAAGGCCCACAAGGCTTGGCAGGGGGAAAACACTCAGACGGTACAAGTTAAGGAAAGCAGAGCAGCCACTGCATACACTAGAAACTAAACAACAGACTCACATTTTATATGTTTACAAGGAGTACACACCCAGGTACGAATCCCTGAAACAGAACAGACGCAATTTTAGGAAAAAAATGAAAAAAGAAAAAGAAGACTACAATTTAAAGCTGCCTTTTTTTTTTTACACAAGGTAAACATAACTATGTCAAACTATTTTTTTTATGCCTCCAATCATACCAAATATCAAAGATGAAATCCACCAGCTATCAGTATCGTATGGTGGCCATATGTGTCATAGGGGGGTAGAAAGCAGACATAATTACGCCACAATAGGGTATGTTGACACTTGGCACTTTTTAAGCAACTATTATAACAAAAATAAAAAAAAAAAAAAAAAGGAAGCATGAAGGCCACACAGGACAAATAGATGGTTGCATCACAATCAATGTAATGACTCCCTCAAAGATATGTGGCACAAATATGCACGCACAGACTTTAAATTGTTGCTTTTAACTTCGGCAGGCTTAAATTACTTGATTGCCAAGAGAGGCTTAACCACTTAACGCCACTGGCCATAAACTTACCTACTAGTGCCGGTAAGGGGCTTTGCACAGCGGGCAAGTCACGGCTGCTAATCGCAGCTAACACCCGCCTGTTACAGCACGGGATGGTGCCGGCATCATCTCATGCTGTTCGACCCATTAAATGCCGTGGCGATTGCCGCACACCGTTCCTCACTCTGTTCGGGACATCAGCGACAAGATCACTGAGTCCCAATCACTTAACATGGCAGCTGGAAACCGCCATGTTCTCTTTTTTACTACTTCCTGCCCAGACAGGAAGTAGTACAACTGCCATCTTTGTACTCCTTAATGCATTGTCTATACAATGTATTAAGCTGTATAAATGATTGCGCTTCCTAGTGGTCAAGCACTCTAAGGGGACTTAATGTTACAAACAAAAAAAAAAATTAAAAAGTTACACACATACATCCCAAAAGGTCCAATTAAAATAACAATTTATCCTCTACGAACACTGTACAGTAGAAGAAAAAAAAATTCAAAACAGCAAAATTGCTTTTTGTTCATTTCACGTCCCCTAAAAATTGGAATAAAATTGATCACAACAAGTCGCATTTATTCCAAAATGGTACCAATAAAAAGTACACTTCAGCCTACAAAAAATGCACCCTCACTCACATCCATAGGTGTTAGTAGAAAATGACGGCGCGATAAACATTTTTAAAAGAAAATGTTTAGACTTTTATTTACACTACCATAACGAAAAACATACATATTTGGTATTGCTGGATTCAATCTGTAGAATACAGAGAACATATCTTTCATACCAGAGAGCGAATGGAGTAAAATAATTTAAAAAAAACCACACAAACATGGCGTAATTTTTATTTATTTATTTTAAACGTTTTACCCAACTTAATTTTTTTTTCGGTTTCCCAGTATATTCTATGGTACGGTAAATTATACCATTAGAGAGCACATCTTGTCCCGCAGTAGGTGGAAAAATAAGAAAAGTTATGGATCTTAGAAGGTGAGGAGGAAAAAACAAACGTGTCAACCAAAAAAAAAAAACAAAAAAAAACACAAGGTCCTTAAGGGGTTAAATTATACAAGAAACCCAGAGGTGGAGCAAAGCAGATGGATCCATACGTTAAAGGAAATCAGTTCCCAATTTTGGTATTTAGATTTCTCAATTCTGTTGTCGGTTTATGATTATGGGGGCAGCCTTCTTGCCTACGCTGCTTTTACAAGCACTTAGAGATGTTTTACAGCAGCATCATGGACACAGAAGCCTGTGTACAGGAGGGGACTAATTTACTTCCATAGGAGAGTTTTCTAGAGATACTCTTTGACCTGGTAAGTCAGTGCGTGGGGAGGCGGCGAGGGGGAGCTGTGACTATTTCCTATTGTGAATGGCGGATACGGTGTTATCTATACACACTGATGTCACCTTCCAGTGTAACTCTGCTTGTACTGATAATGAGCATACTGCTGCAGCCTTCTCTACAGAACAGGAAGTGTCAGACTATTATTGGGCCAAGATGCTAGAGTGAAAACTGCAAGACTTAAAGGGGTTTTGCCACAAAGACATTTCATGCCTGGTTTATCCTGCTTCAGCTTTCAGTGTGCTCAAAAGGGGGGATGATTTGTTTCAACTGCATATCATGTGACTCAGCAGGCTGACATCACTATGCCTTTCTCCACAGCTCACTGTAGTCAAACAAAGGTCTGTTTATATAAAGAGCTGTGAGTAGCTACAATGTAGCTGATTGATTAGTACTTCTGCCTTTCAGCATAGGTTCAAATTCCTGCAGGAACAAAACATGTAGATTCTTTTTCTCAATTGAGGTTTCTTTTTCCTTTTATTTATTTGCACTGTTTGACTAATTATTAAGGAACACAGAAAACAGTAGTAGAATGACAACACCTGGGGCTGAACACTCGCTCAGCAGTGAGCTGATAGAGTGTTCAAGGAATAGACCGACAGTAGCTGCCTGAGAGTAGAGGAGACGTCGGAGCATGTGCGGCAAGACTGAGGAGCTCTCATCACTGGTCGTATCTCCTGGAGACTAGGTGTACACTATAGATCCGTAAGACAGCAGCTAATAATGATGAATGGTGAAAATGTTTATTATTTAATTTGCAAGCTTCCCACATCAATTTTACTTTGTGGCAAATCCCCTTTAAGGATTGTCTGATGACATTCTCTTTAATGGAAAAAGATTCCCATAAAATTAATCCTCGATAATCCACCTGGGACACTGTACTCATTGACCAACAGACAGCCTTTCCAGTAAAAGTGTCCATGCACAGATATCTGTAAATCACTGATTTGAAACGCCCATTGAACTCTTACATCCAGACTCAACAGATCTTTAAAAAAAACTATATAAAAAATCTACCCAGCTAATCATTCTCCAACATTCCCATCTTGCTCAACATGATAGTTTCCATTTAGAAAAAGTACTGTAACTTGTTGTTCAGAATTGCTATCCTAAGAAGTGGTCTTATTGTTAAAGGAGAGTCATATGTGGAATATTTTTACATCAAAAATTTGCATGTGTTAGGTTGACACCCTATTTTGGTCCTATTTGTAGGTATTCATTTAAAAATCTTAAAAAAAAAAAAAAAAAGTATACCAATGGAAACATTGACCGATCCACAGGAAATCAACAAGGCATAAAATAATCCAAAGTGACCACATTTGCTCTATTTCCAAAACATATACATGTTCTGTGCTTGTCCAATGGTTCCCTACATAACATGTTTCTGGTATCCCAACATATCTGTGATAGAGGTTCCTAAGGTGGCAAGAACGTGGTGTAAATCAAGCCTTACATGTCTGGCACACATAAACCCTTAGGCTAGGGCTACACTGCATCGGACAAAAAATGGCCAAAATTGAACTTTTTTTCCGATGCAGGACCGCAGCTTGTCACGTTTTGTGCAAAAACCGCAGCCGTTTGTTTTTTTTTAACACCATTCATACAATTGTATTGTATGGGAAGAGGCTGAAAAAACTAAAAGCTTCGGTGTATTATACAACATGTTGTGTAATATGCCAGCGCCGAAAGACTATCGCAGAAAAAAAAACGACCTGTGGAGACTACAGGTAATTTTTTCTGTTGTAGTCTATGGGGCTGCATGAACGCTCGTATTTTCGGCGCTTTTAAAATCCTAAAAGCACCGAAAATATGAGTGTATTGTTATGCAGTATAGAAATAGCCATATTGTTACAGAGTAAAATAAAAAGTACATAGATTTAGTATAAATACAATGACTAATACTGAAACAGAAATTACTGAAAAACACAATAAACTATAAACGGCAAGCTTCACTCAAAATATAATATCACTGCAAGAAAATAAAGCTAAAATTTAAGCTTTAATGAAAAACCGCCATAAAAACAAATGGCTATAACAATAAGCAGATGATATACAACAGAACGGTTCAAAAACGCCGCAGAAAAAAAACAAAATTTCCAGTGCAGTTGTACAAAAGTAGAAGCAAAAATGACCACAATGGGTCCACAAAAAAGTATATATGAATATATATACACTATCCCTAAATTGCCCCTAACTAGCAGAGGACCCGCCCCAACAAGGGCGCACCCACTCACACGGTGGCTAAACCCTATTGTGCCTCTACACTATCAAAGACAAAATAGACATGTAAGACTAAAACAATCTCAAACGTGCAAAAAAAACAGCAAAAGCAAACAAAAGAGGTCAAGCGGATATCAGATACTATTTAAATAACATGACCTCCAATACCAAATATATGCAAGCCAATACTGAAACAGGTTGGATACCACATCCTTGCAGGAAAACTTCCAAAAAAAAAAAAAAAATATCCATACCACTAGGACTACATTTGTAAATACATTCTAACAAATGCTATGACAATGCAAACCACCTAAACATATGGCAAAAATACAGCCTTATGGTGACACTGTTCAATTTAAAGATGCTATGAATTACTCTATTGATTCAATGAATGATAACAATTAAGCAATACTGCGGAGACTATTTGTACCGTACTGCTTCTGCTTTATATGTTAACTGGCAAAGGGTAAAACATCTCACAAATGGTTCAAGGCAAAATGCAGTCTTTTCACTTTTTACAGAACGATAATGTGTTTCCCCCTGAACATGGACTACTGATTTAATGATCTGGCGGTATTAAAGCAGCAGTCCTAGATAAATTAGCTGTAAATAATTTAGAAGGCAGTTAGACTGAATACACATTTACAGACCCCTTGTTCTCAGTCATTTGTTTCACCATCCTCTTGAAGTGCTACTTCTTCTACAAACAGCAAGGAGGGTGTAAGGAGGAAAGCTAACTAGTTAATGTAATATGTGCTCTGTGGTGTCTGATTAAAACAGGAATCAGAAGTGACGACTAGAACCGATGCAGTGAATCTTGCATTTGTACTTCATCACAAACATCAGCAGAAGCAGCCAAACTCTGAATTGCATAAAAAAAAATGCACTATGTCTTATTTTCGGGGAAACCGGGTATAACAAAAACTGGACAGAATAATGTTATTTTGAGGACATATACAACGTGCGACATGAACAAAATACAAACATGACTGTTGCTATCCTTCCAAATGCTCCAATTTACAAAAAAGGCATGGCCCCCGAGCTCTCACTGTAACATAACACTCTAGGTAAATGAAGATGACATTGTCTACCTAGTATTAGTTGTACTTTTGACCTCTAGTTTCCAAATTCCACCTAGGGAAATCCTACAAAAACGCATGAATAAGCCCTGTAAAACAGTGAAAGCGTGAAACCACAATAGCAAAGTAAATTCAGCCAATGACAATGTCTGTCAGGCACGTTCCCTTCTGAAGAGATGCTTCTGTCATCCTCTGCCTGAAAGTATCGATTTTTCACAGCAACAGAAAAAAAAAATTCAACCAATGAACTAGATATAGTATCATCCTTTTGATAATAGCCACCAAGGTTACTGGAGGCAGCACACTTATCAAAGGTATCTCTTCCATTCCTCCTGCCTTTAATAGACTAGATAGAATGGAAGTCTTGACATATCTCCTCCATGCAGGCTTTAACCCATGTTTAAGCCTGAAACACACAAACGTTAGGTATCAAATTGTATCGGTAAAATTTAGTAGTATTATAGCAGTAATACAAACACTTGTACACTAATAGTAATAATATAATTATCATGAAAAAAAGGGGTAACCAACAGAAATGAGGGTTTAGCGGTACAGTTTGTGGAGGCTTTCCTAGGATTAATTGTCCTCTCGTAACAGATCAATCTTTAGATACATACTAGCAAAACTACCCAGCTTTGTACAGGTTGATTTCATTTAACTGTTTGCTGTACCTTTGTGTGGTTAAAAAACTCATTTGCTATTGGTCAGCCTAAGGGTATGTTCACACGGCGTCTTGCCTTCATATGAACATCCACTTTTCTGATGACACTTAATTCTTGGATCGCATCCGTAAGACGGACCTGACAGGCACGATGCAAACACGCAGCGGCGATCTCTCATGTGAACGCCGCTGCATTTCTGTCATTGCCGGCAGTGATAAAGTCACTGCTAATTGTTAGATGCGTCTCTGGGTCCGTTCTGATGGACCCAGAGACGCATCAGAAAAGTGTATGTTCATATGGAGGCAAGACGCCGTGTGAACATACCCTAAAGCTGTGTGCACAAACAGGAGCCCAATACCCATCTTTGGATACTCATTGTTAGAGGCACAAAGGGGTCATTATTACCATTTGGGGCACTATTGTTGGGGCGTTTTTGTACAGAAGGGAGGAATTGGTAGGGAAGCGCTGAAAAAGTGAGAAGTCTAAAATGTTTGTGTGGTAAATTCTGCAGGGACAAGTCGTGGCCAGAAGTCGTCATTATGGTGTCCTGAGTGGGATGGAGAAGAAACGGGAAAAAGAATGACTCATAAAAGAAGACATCTACTGTGAGTCCCTAGATGTCAGTGGTTATTTTGCTTCTGTTTTGGGTTAGTGCTGTATTCACTGTCATGTGGTGGTGACCCGAGCGGATGTCTGACCATGCCATGGTCTCTATATGTTGGTATTGTAGGTTATGTTCGTGAAACTAAACAGAGGCTCACTAGTACCAGAGAAAAGAGTAAAATGATTCAATTAGATTCATTCAAATGTTCAGACGCAAAACAGACGCAAGAGGAAAAACTTGTATGTACTAACAAAAATAAGGAATTCTGCTGCTGAATTAACTTGATGTCAGACGTCAATCTTCTGACATAATACGCATATGTCCATTCTGAGATTAATTTGGAAACCATATTTACTATTTCGCCATAGGCAAACGTAAACTCTGTCAGTTCTCTATCTATAAAACACTAAAACGGAACTTTTATTATGTATAACTCTTAACCTCTATACACACTATTTAAAAACCTGATTTCTAACCACCATTTAACCCTTTCCACTTCTGAAAGAAGGAATAGCTCCTTTTCCATTATCAAGTCTGGTGGAGCACCACCTGTTAACAGGAAAGCCTTATATATACAGTAAATTATTGACTCCAGTGAGGGATCCCAAGCCTCTTACTTGGGCAATCATCCCTAATCTAATGGACACAAAACAAACAAGGCCCCCCTGTGACACCCTCTGCAGCGGGTGACACTTGTAGACAGGTGAGAAAAAACAATTTAAAACGTTATGCCTGACCTCCCCAACATGTTTCACCAGCTAGCCTGGCTTCATCAAGGGTAAGGCCGTGTTCACACGGCTTATTCCCGAGGGATTTGTGCGCCGTATTGAGCGCACAAATCCGCCGTGAATAAGGGGCGGGACGGGGGCGGGGACGGAGCGCGGCGCGGGGGCGCCGCTCCCGGCCCCATAGACAATGCATTGTTTACGGCGCGTCCGCGCCGTAAATAATGTGCATGTCACTTTCTCCCCCCGCGGCGGATTTGCCGAGCGGGGAGGAGCGACGGATTCCACTGTTCTCTATGAGAGCAGTGGATTACCGTAATGACTCCGACGGATTGGCGCCGTATTGAAGCGCAATAAGCCGTGTGAACGGGGCCTTAGAGGTCTGGTCCCATGTGGTCTAAGCTCATTTCCCTTTATATCATGTTAGGTACACACCCTATTCAGGTGCTCACCAATTAGCCATCAGAGAATCCACAAAACCCACTCCCCCTTCCATTCTCCTGCACGTACACCAATATGTGCTGCTACTGCTAATATGTGCTGCACAACGAGGATGAAGTTTCAGATTTTTAGTGACAACGGTTATATCAGCGCTTGTATAGTGGCAGCATAGGCTATGTTCACACGGCTTAACTGCGGGACGTAATTACGCCCCGCAATTACGCCGTGTGGCCGGGGGCGGGAGGCCGGCCCATAGATTTGCATTACCAGCGGCGCGTATACGCCGCTGGTAATTCACATGTCACTTATCTCCCCCCGCGGCGTATTCGCCGAGCAGGGAGAGGAGACGTAATCCATAGTTCTCTATGAGAACTGTGGATTACCGTAATGACTGGGCCGTTTTCAGCCCATAATTTGCGCACTACGGCGCGTAATTACAGACTGAAATACAGCCCATTTTAAGCCGTGTGAACATGGCCATACACTTATCCCCGATTGTAAAAGTGAATACACACCTGTCCCTGACCCTAGGGGTTCTACTTTCCTCCTTGTGTTTATAGTGTTCTTGTTACAGGTCTGCTTTTTAGTTGTAAACTTATCCCGCAAATATGAAACCCTCACACAGCTCCGTGGGCAAAAAAGTAAAAAGTTTTGACTCTCAGAATATAGTAATATAAAAACAAGATTTTTTTTTTTTAATGACATATGATCTATAAGTGCGGGAGAAGCCTGTAAAAAGAGACATAGCATGAAAAATAAGGGTGTGGTCTGTAAATCAGGGCGGCAATATTAGTGACAGCCCCGAGCAGCAAAAGTTCTAGCTACACCACTGCATGACTGCAATATTAGTATGACAGACCAGCAGCAGAGACTCTCCAGCAGAAAACAGATTGATTTAACAAACACACACAATAACATTTCATGATAAGGAATTTATATATGTGGGACAAAAGATGGGGACTTGACACCTAATTGCTTGCACCATACCTTTATTCTCTCTTGGCTCAATATTTTTACAATTTTGCATAGTTTTACAAAAGAACCAGAAAACATCAGGACTTGCCTCCGTAGGGTGGGAGCACACTTATGGCAGGGGCTCCTCTGCCAGTTCGGCAGGGTGCAACAGGTTCATTATAGGGATTTGTTGCTGTTATCGTTGTAATATTGGTAGATGTATCTTGATATTACCTTCTCTACCTGCCTGACCTTTGAAATATTCTAGTTGGCCACCCTATATTTTCACTATCTTGTCTCCTTTTTTGGCAAAAAAATTATAGAATTGGATTATAGATGTGACTGTTAATTTGATCCTTATGAATATTGCTCTCTGAAACATGGGGTCACATTTTCTGCTTTTAGGAGCTTTTATAAGCGGTTTATTAAAAGTTAGGTTTTAACCTTCTTGTTAATGCAAGAATACGTTTGTACCATGAAGCCTGCACTCACCAGGCACTGGTTGGGCCTTGAGGGAGAACAACGTAAGGCCACCAACTCACCAGTGCAGCAGAGAGCAGCTACTGCTACACTCAGTCAGTGCCTACATCGAAGTGCTGTGCAGAATTGTACGGTGCCATGTGGGCAGTACCCAGGGGGTGAAGGGAGTACTCTCATCCAAACTCCACAAACTATCGTGAACATAGCAGGGTATATATTTAAATATATTATATACATCATATTGTATAAATTATATATATTTTTAAAGTGCTGCAGAATATGTTGGGGCCATATAAAAATTATTATATTAATGACTTATGTGCCATAAGCTCTGAAAAATGGTAAATAGAATGACATCAAACTTTTGACAGTCTTAATGAAACATCAAAAGATTTGATCAGAGTGGGTCTGTGACTGGAGAACCCTATTTATTACCCAAATGAAGTGGGAGCAGTCAGTTAGTTGAGTGCTTTGCCTCTTAATTCCTGATCATTTCTACCTGGCGGTCCTCAGAGAGTGGAGCTAACAGCAAATCAAGAATTTACAGAGTCCGTACACTGCTCACTCATCTCTGAAGAGAGCGGAGCTCAATCACAAACAAAAGGGCATAGAGCTCAGCTGAGCACTTCTTTATTTCAGAGATTGGTGGAGGTCTCATAACCTGGACCTCACGGATCAAATCTTCTGAAACTTCACCATGAAACATCAAAAACTTGGCAATATGAGAATATGCTTTAAGCTCACCCTGGCAGTGATCACTGAAAGGGGTCGTCGTCCCACACGACTACTATAGTAAATCACTAGCCTAAGTGGTGAATCAGGTAAGTACTGCACAGGACTACTAAAGGCCAGCGATCGGCTGCAGTGGTCAAGCCACTTTGTGTGCAGGGACAACCAATAAAAACATATTGGGGCAGATTTTTCAATGCTGCATAAACCTTACACAGTGTAAACTTAAACTAGACAGTGATACACATGAATTTTATCTAAAAAAATAAATTTTATTTAAATACGTTAAAAAAATAAAATGGACATACTACCGGAAAAAACAGATAGGGGCAAAATAGCAACGAAAGTGGTAAATAAAAAATCAAATAATTGCATCTCGAGTATTAATAAACCCTGCTTAGTGCTTACAACCATAAGTAAAAGTGCATCAAATACAAGTCAATACAATGATACACTCATACACTACATCACCAAATTATATAAACAGCAGAAATCCAATGAAAAAAGTGCAATAAATGATTCATTTACATTGGTAGTTACCGACAGACACTCCCGACGCGCGTTTTGCCTTAAAGCTTCGCTTGGGGACAAGGCATTAAGGCGAAACGCACTTCGGGAGCTGCTTTGTGTAACTAGCAATGTAAATTCATCATTTATTGCACTTTATTTATGTATTTATGCTGTTTATATGATTTGGATTTCCGGTAGTACTGCCATCATTTTGTTTAATTTACTTAAATAAAATATATATATAAAAAGTACACACAAATGTTAAATTCTAAAAACTAATTTTATTTAAGTAAATTAAACAAAATTATGGCAGTACTACCGGAAAAAAACAGATGTGGGCGCAATAGCAATGAAAGAAGTAAATGAAAAATCAAATAAGTGCATCTCTAGTATTAATAACCATGATTAGTGCTTACAACTAAGTAAAAGTGCATCAAATATATAGGAATATATAATATATATATATATTAATATATATAATTATTTAAAATATAAATATTATATATAAATAATAGGATCTAGCACTTTTTTCTTTATTGGTTGCAAATTGTGTATATGTGGTTAGGATCTTATTATGGTTTGAAAAAATTCTTAAGCAAGAACAGTATGAAATCCCTTCTTACTAAGAGTTATTAGCCTAAGTATATGTGTGGCAATGGTTAATCATCTTCTGTTTACTGGTGGTTTAGTGTTATGTACTTTATAATCATTCTGCCCTTGTCCTCTTGCTGAATCGGTAATAGACTTGTGTTTACACTACATACAAACTGAAGAGACAGAGGAGAGTGGGAGCAGGATGAGGCGGTGTATATCAGATTACTCCCGACTACCTGTAGGAACTTAAACTGTAGTCAGATAAAACCCATTACACATAAGTATCCACATACGTAGATGGTGCCTCTCGCTAATGAGGAATGCTACCCTTATAGAGGTATGTCTAAAGCCTCTCATCCAGAGGACCAGCATTCTACTCTGCACTGATAAAGAGCAAACTGCCTGAAACATCTGTCAGCAAATGAATATCTGGTCTGGCTTGATTTCCAGCGATATTGCAAGGCTCAATGAGTCGGATGTGACTTGAAGAATGCTACATCCTATAGGTGGTGAAAAGTCCTAGCTCTTTTCCCACCACACTGATCAGCTTTAAACATTTAGGCAAAAGGTAAACAAAGACTAATCACCAAATACATTGCTATTTTGATTTTGCTTTGTTTAGGAGATAAAAATTGTATCTACTGCTAGCATACACAAGTTTCTTTAGATTACGGACCACCTCTCAGCACTCATTACTTCAAGCTGCCTGTCCAAACATGGTGACTCACTCATTGCTGAATGTTAACAGTAGCACAGGAGCTTGATTATTTAAGTTACTAACAAGTTTTAACGCTTTAAATAATATATTTACACTTCAGTGGAGCAACAGTGGTGAATAGGTCTCCACACATCTACATGGTGCCTCTTTGTGCCTCTGAGGAACGTTACCTCTTTCAGCCAGGAATAGACAAGGTAGCGGGAGATACCAGGAACAGGTTCCAGACACAGGCTATGATTGGAGCCAAAAAGATATCAACCAGTGTTCGGTGCCAGAAAAAGGAAACAAGCAGCAGTGCCCAAATGTAGTAGAGGGGCAGAACAAGGAGCTGCTATCATTAACAAGCTGTGTACATAACCAGAAATTAGGAACAGGTTCCAGAACAGACCAAAAGCGAGAAAAAAGACACCACAGTAACAGGCCGGGGGTAACAAAAGGTATCACTCTGTATTATCCCAGAGTCTAGTCAGGAGCATAATCAAGAGTGGCCAGGATTTAGGTGAGAAGTAGTACTACAAGTACCAGACACAATACTAAAGAGGCTAAGCAGAATTTAGTCTGGAGCAGCCAAGAAGAGTAGTTCTACAAATACCAAGCTTGGTATTCGGAGGACCAGGCAAAGCATGGCCAGGAGTCCCACAAGTACCAGGCATAGCTTCCAACAGGCAAGCAAGTAACAAAGCAGTAGGAAGAGCCAGCAAGGGTCTAGGTAAAATCACAGTCATCCCTTCTTCTAGTACTACTTTGTGAAGCATTAAATTATGCAGGAATAAGGAACCAAGCAGCTAAAAGGCAGGTTCAGAGAAGCAGTTGCCATATAAAATCTGTTCAAGAACTGCGAACTATATGCCAACACCACCTAGATATTTTAACTTAGCCAGGTCTCTCACTCACTGCCCAAGTAAACTGTGTTGTATAGCAACTGAGCTCAGGACCAGGGAATAGTAGATTACTTAGCTACAACAAAAGGGTATGGCCATACAGCAGGGTGACGTATGATCCTGAAAGGTACAGTACTGTCCTGCTCTGGAGGTGCTCAACCAACAGCCTGAAGACCCTTGCCTGTTTAAATGCGACATTTGGATTAAATGGCGCCATCAGCATGTGCCTGTTGCTTAGCTCCACGGCACCTGCTCTGCACAGATACAGGAGGACAACGCTGGAGTGAGGAGAAAGGAGACCAGAACTGATTGCATTGCTCACGAGACACTATATACCTTCTAGGACAAGTGTGACAATTAGAGGGCTCTCTAGAGAGGTGCCAAGAAGTGTAGCAGAGACCACCTGGGGAGGTTAAATAGACATCTGATCAGACCTAAAAAAGTATTTCCACTCTAAGCTAAAGAAAACATGCCCAGTAATGTCCTGAACATTCGCTAATTAGTTACCGCTACAACTCTACTACTGAGGGAGAGAATCTGGCAGGGGTAAGCACAAGCCTTTAGATTCTCTACATTCCCAGACCTAACAGGACAATGTATATTGTTTTAGTCCAACTCAAACACAATTTAAACTCATGTAATGATGATTGGGCCGTACTAGTGACTAAGCTGCATAAACTGGTAACTGCCACCCTTCCAAGCAGATAGCGTGAACTTCAGTTCCACATAGCACTTAATGCAAAGGCGACGGCTGGCGTAACATAGAAACACCTTTTTCTTCTCTCTTTTGCACTTGGCTGGCGACAAAAAAAAATTACATTTGATGTGGAACAAAAGCCCTGCAGGAAAACAGATATTTTTTAAGACCTTAGTAAGCAATAGAGGTGCATCATCTAAGGATCTTTTTCACATTAAGAATCCTATTAGAAAGAAAACACTAAAAGGTAATTGAATTTCCTTCAGTTATCTTCATCTCTGTCAGCTCCTGCTACAATAACTTACTCTCTAGAGCAGAGATAACTCAATTCCATCCGGCTAGCAGATGTTATGAATCTCTAAAGCAAACTTGTCTAAATCATTCTGATCTTCTATCAAGGTTAGCGGTGGATATGAACTCTGACAGAGAGCAAACATAAATTTTAGTTTATCTTTTTAATAATTCACTTCTTTCTATTTTGATGGCAGAATTGAATGACATTCCTCGGAATTCTATATTCCCAGGTAACAGGTGCAGATGACCAGATGTGGGTGAATTATCTTGAGTTGATTCTCGCCGAGAATGGACTGCATGTGGATGAACATACTATTTTCTAGGCTGTAGTGCTACACATGCGTACCTAAAAATGACCACTTCATTAGACAGGATTCACTCCTATGTTCGTTTTGCAGTAAGTTTTCATTGATTGTGAAACCTTTACATTGATTTTTATTTTTTTCCTACATAAAGACGTTGGCACAGGATAATCACACTAAATAAACCATTTGTAAATAATAAAAAAAAATAATTATATATATATATATATATACATATACATAACTATACACTACACACACACATATACACACACACACACACTACACACATACACACACATACAACACATACACACATACACACACATACACACCATACACACACATACACACACATACACCTACACACATACACACACATACACACACATACACACACATACATGCATACACACGTGCATATTCATGCATGCAATACATACACACATTCATTCGCTCTACACAAATGATGGGTATCTTAAAGTGGATGTCTCGCTGCAATAATTAGCTTTTACCTGTAGGCAAAGATAAATAAAGACTTTTACCAAACGCATAGCTTTTTTGATTTTGCTTTGTTTAGGAAATTTTAATCTACTGCACAGTACATAGGAAAGAAAAGACGCCCAAACAGACCAGATGTTTACCACTCCCTTAATATTTATATCCTTGCTGCGGTGTATTCCAGACAGTGTCCGACTATGGGCTGTGGACTTTGCAGCCTTCTGTCTTGCTGGATCCAAACAAAGTAGTGTTGGCACCTCATCCATAAAAAGAAGTACTCTTTATTATTCCACATTAAGAGACAAAAATGGTGCAGTAAAAAGGACATGTGGAAAGCTACAAGCTTACGCATTTCAGACCACTCTGCAATCTTTGATCACAGCAAAGGGGTTAGAAATCTCCACCTCATTTATAGCAATGTTACTGCAATTAACCGAATATTGCAAACAACTTGTATGTCACGTTTCTTAAATGTATTTGTAACAATAAACGGTAAGTCCACTTTTTGGAGTTTCTCAACTACTCCACTAGTACGTATCCCAAAAAAGTTATAATGTGGACAAATATAATACAATTATTCATTTTTCATATATACAAAAACTCCACTGGACCCAATAGTGTAAAGATACTTGCGGTACTGAAGTGGCAAAACATCCATTTATGTCATAGGCAATCTCATTCAATAGAAAATAATTGTAACCATGTAGGTAGCCGAGGATAGCTGGAGGACGGGCTGCTAGAAGCTTCCACATACACGTGTGTGACGTTTTGAGGAATGTGCCCTCTTTCTCAAGCATACATCATAGAAGTTGGAGTACCCTTATATAGTTGGTCTCATTAACAATACATATATTTTTAAAAAAATTCTCAAATGTAGTATGCCTAACATTAGCCAAATATTAAAAAGGTACTACCGTAAACGCTTCACAGAAAAACTTTCATATTTATATGTTATATTAAGAAATCTGAGCCAGCGAATTAAGTTTAACAATGCACGGCACCTCAGTTTTAAGGAAGCATGTGGTAAGTTGTGACCCTGACCTCTGTTGGTAGGTGCAGAGAGACTACCGATCTGCGCTGATGTGTCCAGGAGGAAGTACATTCAGTGGTTTAGTCACAATTAACTTGCTCAGAACTGAGGCGGCAGAGATTTTTAAACTTAATTTGCTGGCTCCGATGGAACTTAACGGAAATGTAAATATGAAAGATTTGCTTAAAAGCATTTAGTACATTTTAATATTATTTGGCTAATAAATGTTAGGCATACCACATACTTTTGAGAATTCTTTAAAAATATACGTATTGTTGTTGATGTATGCTTGAGAAAGAGGTTACGTCCCTTAAAAAGTCAGACAGAGGCGTGTAAAAGGTGCCAGCAGCCCGTCCTCCAGCTATTCCCTGCTACCTACATGGACACAATTGTTTAATTTTTAATGCGATTGCCTATGACATAAATGGATGTTTTGCTACTTCAGTACCGCGAGTATCTTTACACTATTGGCTCAAGTGGGGTTTTTGTATATATGAAAAATTAAATCGTAAAGCTTGAAGTGCATTATATATTTGTCCACACCGGTACTTTTTTTTGATTAACCCTATACTGAACAAGGTTAACCCTTTCCTTCAGAACATTTAATGCATTTGTCATTCAGCTTACACATTCAAATTAAGACATTATTGTTAACCTATATATGATAAATTGACAGAAGTGACATAGGTTTGGTTTTTTTTGTTTAAATATTAACACATAATATATAAAGGATCACAACAGTAGTTCATTTCATGCGGGTGCCTAGTATTTAGAGTAAGGATTCAGAAGACCTCCCTACTGAGGTTCTTCCATATCCAGTCTCCTCCTCTTATGGGCTTCTGAACCTGTTCTATTGCAAAGAGGTAAAATATTGCATACTACATGGATGATGGTTAATAAAATGTTGCGCCATACCCGAAATGTTATCTTGCTTGTTATTAATATCATATGTGTTCAGCAATCCTTCTTTTGACTTTCCTAGTTGTTCACCCCACATAATAATGGACACTGGGTGCAGCATAAGATACAAACCACATACCATGAATTACAGTTTAAAAAACTATTTATGGTAAATTTACTGTTGACATCAGAATTATAAAACTTGGTTTATTGACTGCACCCTGGCACACACTTATTCCAAGCGCAAATGTAAAAACCTTTTTGTGAAAGCCAATATCCCTTAGTGTTGATATGACTTTTATACATACTGGGAGATATATCAGCAAGGTTCTTATTGCGCTTTGGCACACATTATACCCCAAGTGAAATGACTTCGAATATCATAATGGTG
This sequence comes from Phyllomedusa bahiana, assembly GCA_025379985.1. Lineage (NCBI taxonomy): Eukaryota > Metazoa > Chordata > Amphibia > Anura > Hylidae > Phyllomedusa > Phyllomedusa bahiana. The sequence goes on from JAODAL010000048.1 coordinate 344,562, forward strand.
CAACATATGTAAGTATTTCAATACTATTTTTAATGACATTTACATATAGTTACAGCTATACAATGTGGAATGTGGCATTGCACAATTATCAGTCTGAATAGTGGTTTTAACTTTTAAAAGATTAAACTCTGGGGATCTCGTTGGTTGTAACTAACGCTTCTTGTCACATCCAGTGCTTCTATCCCTACCATGTAACCTGGATTCCATTTTATGACATTCAATTTGAAACTCCTGTGGATCTGTACAGGCTCTTTTAGCCCGAATGAACTCTCCTGTATGGATTGCTTTTACAGTATGTGGGGCATGGCTACTATTGGCTCTCAATATCGTATTGCTTGACAATGGTTTTCTATAGAGAGTGGTGGTAACCGTGTTATTAGTGGCTTTAATTTTCAGGAGAAGATCCAAAAAAAGATGTGATTGGCATATATGCACATAGTAAATATAAGACAAATCATTTTTTCTTGCCACCTATGTCACTTATATGTCGATTAATCATATACATGTCAACAATAATGTCTTCATTTAAATATGTAAGCTGAACGACAAATGCAACATATTTTCTAAAGGAAAGCATTAACATTGTTCAGTATAGGGCTAACTGCAATAACACGGCTATAAAAGATTTCTAACCGCTTTGCAGTGATCAAAAAACGCAGAGACGTCTGAAATGCGTGATCTTGTACGATGCCACGTGTCATTTTAACGACAACATTTTTCTTTTTTAGTATGGAATAAAGAGTACTACTTTGTTTGGATCCAGTCAAGACAAAAGGCTGCAAAGTCCACAGCCCATAGTCAGGCACGCTCTAGAATACACCAGGGAGTGGCAAGCACCAGGACTGTGGGCATTTTTCTGTGTACTGTGCAGTTAAGTTTGGACTTTTTGGTGTGCTGCCCAAATATATTGCATTATGAAATATTTAGTGTTCTAAGTCCGTGTTCTATAATAACTTGGCCTGAGAACTTTGGACAAATAAAAGAAAGGATATTTTCTCTTCCAAAATAAATCGTGAAGCCAAATTGGTGCTGGTATTTAGCTCAGAACCCACCACAAATCCATTAATTAAGGAATGCAAAGAAGCTATATACCTCACAGAAGAGAGATTTCGGAACTAAAAACTTCGTAAGACTACAAAACCTTAAAAACATATATATAAAAAAAAACATGATTCCTCGGGACCTAAAGGATAGATAAATAAAAAAAAAAAAAAAAAAAAAAGTCCCCACACAAACCTTCTCGGAAGACGTCACACAAAAATGAAATGAGATCTTAAACACCTGGTCATTATCTCCAATGGGCCTCAGGTACGTATGAGGATACAAAGTTAAAAACCATCAAACAAGACATACCAGAAATAGAAATAACACTGCAAAAATACATCCAATTAAAAGAAAATTAAACCTTTGTAAACAAAATGCTAAATAATAAACGCAAAATAGAAATATCAATCATGCAAATTAAGAGATTTACAGGACTACACAAATGACAAAGTATACACATGGCTACAAGATAAAAGACAACACAGCGAAATCGTTCTTAAAATCTTCCAACAAGTGCTATAAGGAAAAAAAACACGCTTCACACACACGGATATTGAGACTACAGATTCCAATACATCAATCAGGATTCAGGACAGGACAGACCTCTAACCTGCAATGCATCCAGGGGACAAATGAACAGAGATTTTCCAAAAAAACGCAGATGGAGAGGCGGGAGAAGATACCAGAGAAAATCTGCCAAGGCCACAACACTAAAACTAAATGGGGAGGAGGAATCTCCTGTAGTAGTGCTAACACCTACTATCTTAACTAAACCGCAAATACAAGTGTTAGCAAAAGGTTTGAACTTTGCTCTGAATAGAAACTTTGATCTATTCAATACAACCAAGGACATAAATAAATTCAACAGATTGAAAAAATACCTTTTCACAGTGAAAAAATTAAGATAATGGCAACATCAAACATTGCAATACTAACAAGAGTTAAAAAAGAGAGTTGACACTAAAAAAAGTTACAAATTAAAACAACAGTAATTGATGGGCCAAAAAACACACTTATTTTGTCCAACTCTCATTGTCATCCTAAAGCATCCAGAGGTTTGTCTTGATGCATTTCAACATAAAGTAGAATCGGAATTAATAGCTTTGACTGCACAGACCAAAGCCCTTTCTGATGCCCTTGTAACCTGTACAAACAACAATTGCATGCTATACAAATACTAAAAAATAGCAATCCTACTGTCAAGAAAGCGGACAAGAGAGGGGTGGTGGTTACTACGGACTCTGCCCCAAGTCTGTGTTATATAATAACTTGGCCTGAGAACTTTGGACAAATAAAATAAAGGATAAATAAAAGAAACAAGCAATGGAGATCTTAAGGGATGACATTATATCGAACATGAAGCCATGACCCTTTTTAATTAAAAAAGGGGTTTTTTAAAGGAACCCCAGGGAAGGGCAAATTTTAAACAGGGGAAGAGAGCGAATTTTTGGGGAAAAGGACCCCCATTTTAGGGGGCCACCCAAAAAACCCCTTGGAAAATTTTCCCCCAAAAAAACTGGGGAAATTTAAAATTTCGGAAAATTTTGGGGTTTTCACCTTGGGGAAAGGGTTTAAAAAAAAAAAGGGGGTTTAAACTAATTTTCCTAATGCCCCGTTCATCCGGGGAATTTAGGGAAAAAAAAAAAAAAACTCCCCTGGTCCCCCCTCCCCCCCCTTTCCCCCGCCCACCCGGGTAAGAAAGTGGGTATGTTTCCCCGGGGGGGGGGGGAAACGGGCTCCAGCCCAATTTTACAGACCAAAGAGGTCACGTGCGGGATGAATTTTTGGGCCCCAAAAATTTGGGGCGGGCAGGGGGACTGTCTTAAAAACAATGCAGAAGTGCCACCAAAAGTGAAATAAAAGGGAAGTATCCCCACCAATCCCATCCATGATGGCCTTTTTTCCCAATGGGGGAACCCATAACAGAACTCAAAAGACAATGGGCCTTAAGTATTAAAAAAAATGTCTAGCAGTTAGACGGTCATTGCCCATAGCAACCAATCAGCGCTCACCCTTTCATTTCTTTAAGGGCCAAAAAACCCAAAAAAGGCTGGCCCGTTGGGGGGAAACGGGGGGAAAATCAACGCAGCCAATTAAAAACCCTAAGCCCAAGGGCCCCTAAGGTTTAAGGGCCCGGGATTGGGGTTTGCCGGGAAGGGGGAATTTTAAGGTTTGGGGGTTGGGGGGCGGCGGGCCCCCCAAATTTTGGGTTGTCCCACCTAAAGATTTACTGGGGGGGAATTGGGCCTATTCCCTTTTTTTGGGGGGTTGGGTTTTTGGCCGGGGGGTAAAGGTTTTTACTCGGCCCAAGCCCCTCCCCCCCCGCCCACCCCCCCAAGGGTTTCCCCCCGGCCTCTTACCCCTGCGGGGGGGCCCCGTGCCCCAACCCGGGGACACCCCCGGGCAAATTTTAGGAATATTCTTTCCTCCCAGGGGGAAAGTTTTTTTTTATATTTTATCCTTTGTGTTTTTTTCTTTTTTTTTTTTTTTTTTTTTTTTTTTTTTTTTTTTTTTTTTTTTTTTTGTTTTTTTTTTTTTGTTTTTGTTTTTTTTTTTTTTCACTCTTTTTTTTAAAAAAGTTTTATTACATTTTTTCAAAAAAAAAAGAGCTGTTTTTTGTATCAAGTTTACCCTTTTATAAAAACCAAAAGGGGTAACAAGAATAAACAGCCCCGACACAAAGGGTTTTTCACAGGCTTATTTTAAAGGCGGATTTGTGAGCCGGGTTGCGCTTTGCAAATCCCGGCGTGAATTTAAGGGGGGGTCGGGGGGCGGGGGGGGCGCGGGAGGGGCGCCGCGCCCCCGGCCCCCTTGGGGCTGTTCATTATCTACGGGCGTACGCGCCCCCAAATAAAAAGTGCATGCACTTTTTCCCCCGCGGCGGGGTTGCGAGCGGGGAGGGGCGAGGGAAAAACAATGTTTCCCATGGGCAGTGGATTAATGTATTTCTCCGAAAAGGATTGGGGCCCTACTGCAGCGCAAAAACCGGCGCCAATCCCCGGAATAAAAAAGCCCTTTTGGGAAAGGGGACCAAACAGGGTTTGTAATAGGGGAAAAAAAATTAGAAAATCAAGTAATAACAGGTAAGGGAAAAAGGGGAAAATGCCCTAAGACCGTTACCCTACTCAAAAATAGAAGAGTTTGTCCAATACCTCTGGCTCAACATAAACCATGGGCCATTCTAAGTAACAGCTAAATCAAGAATAATCTGATATTGAACAAACTATGAAAACAGGGGAAGACAAAGGACATGACACGTAGAGAAGAGAAAAAGTCCATCCCAAAAATCCGCAGCCCCCAAGGGTCAAGCAACCCCTCACAAAACATTTGTGGTTTTAATATATATCCCAAGGGGTTCCAAAACAGACAAAAAAAGGGTTTTAGTTCCCCACTCTTTAAAGTGGGTATTCCTTGTGTAATAAAATTTTTCATTTTCAACAATTTGTGGGGTGTTTAAAAAAAAAAAAAAAAACTATATAAAAAAAAAAAAAAAAAAATAAAAAAAAAAAAAAAAAAAAAAAAAAAAAAAAAAAAAAAAAAAAAAAAAAAAGCAGGGAACGCGGACGTGTTCATCACTGCTAAAAAAAAACCCTTTCCCCCGCCTGACCAAGGGTGTGCAAGGTTTTTAAAGGGTGGGTTTGGGGGGTTTTATGGTGAAAAAAAAAACCTTTAATTGAAGAGCTTTGGTTTGAATTTGGAGTCTAAATAAGCTTAAGGGTGAATGTATTTAGGGGACTTGGGTCCTATTTTTTACATTCATTCTGAACAAATTTATGGGTCTTCTTGGTTTTTCCATTAACAAAAAACAAAAAACTGTTGATGTTCACCTGACTGCAGACTCAGGTAATTGGGCCTTTTCTAAAGTTAGTTGAGCATCCCAAGGAAATAGATTAAGTGAAAATGTGTTGTCCTTACACATTTCTGATGTACATGAAGATTTAAATCTTTAAGCACAGACAAAAATTTAAAAAAAAAGGTTTTTGGGAAAAAAAAAAAAGGACCCGTCGTGTTTACCAAAATCTCGGGGAAAACGATTATAAAGCGAATTGGGAAAATGATTAACTTAAACAGAATCTCTGTATTTTACGCATGATGAAATCTAACAGAGAAAAATAAAGGGCAAATTTAATGCACCTTGCAAATGTTATATTGAATCATTGCAGATAAATTATCACCGACTCTCGCTCTCTGGTATAAATTCCAACAAATAGGAAAAAAAGAAGCAGTTAATTATTTTAAGAAACAGGACCACCAAATTTTTAATCATCTCCTACACACAAAATACTTAGAATTGTAGATACTAGATTAGCAGCAAAGCTTGTTAATCTATTCAGTCACGATAACTACTCAGACATCAGTATTAGATAATGAGCCAAGGTAGTGGACATCTTGTTCGATCTTTGCAGATGACTGGGTGTAACAATGGAAGCCAGGTATATGTGGATCTTCTAGTCCACCGTGAGCAATGGAGTAGCAGACCATGCCGCAAGGACTGATTTAGCTGCAGGGAACCCCCAGGTCGCTACCCCTGATGTGTCAATTAAGCGACAGCCGAGGTGCTGGACGTAGGAAAGCTGGCAGAGATGACGGGTCATGGCAGATGCAACCGTAGACTGTAGCAGAATCGCAGACAGGTAGCAGACTGGCGTGGCGGCAGGTATAAGCAGTACGGGTAAGTGCAGGTAACATTGGAACCAAAGCAAACCGATCAGAATCAATGTGGGAACATCAACAAACTGATTCAGAGCAGAGGCAGGAAGTGCCTTAAATCCCATGTTTGTAAAGGTCATTGGCCAGGTCATTAGGGTGTTGTCTCTTTAAATTTCGACGAGCGGTCGAGTGGATGCCGACAGAAACGAGTACCAGAGCAAAAAGATGTGGTGGGAGCAGGGTACGCAGGAGAAACACGGCCATGTCCACTGTTCCTGCTTCGGCATGGACCGTGATAGTAACTCCCTTAAACCCTATCTTCTTCCATGCCCGCCGACTTCTTTTGGGAACAGACTGCATTCTTGACTTTGGGGAGCACGCGGGAAACGGGGTTTGGGCGGAGGCAGCGAGGTGGACAGGATTGCACCATACGGGCAGGCTTGAGGCAGTGTGAGTGGCATTTCTGGCCCCAATGAATAACCTCAACCGTTTTCCAATCCAATGCAGGAGCGTGCAACTGTAACCATGGGAAACCAAGAAGAACTGTAGCAGAGGAACAAGACAAAATGTAGAATGAGACTTTCTCTTTGTGGGATCTCCCAGCCTGTAGAGGTACAGGCTTGGTACAGAACAGAACAGGTTCTTTCAGAATCTCCCCTAATGAAGGAGAAACGCAGAGGCTTTTCTAGACAGAAAAGGCAGGTGGTATTGGAAATGGGAAAAGAGGATAAAGTTCAGTGGAACCAGGGTCAAAATGGCAGACACTTGAAGCCGAGAGAGTGACCGGTGTGCTCAGACAAGGAACAGAGACACCCAGTGTTGCCTCAACCACAAAGACTAGGCATGGGGGGTTTCTGGAGCACAGTTGTGGTGGACTGGGTAGTTTTTTTTAGGAAGTGCTAAGCATTGCCATAGTGCAGGCACAAGTTCAGACATCGCCGGCGAGTGCGTTCTTCATGCATAATATGAACACTGTCTACCTGCACAGGTGCACCTTTAAGAGACGCGGGTGTTGGGTGAGGGAGACCTGGTAAGATACATGCAATGCAAGGAAGACTTTGAGGCCGGGGGGGCATGTTGTGGCGAAGCCTAACTCTCTTCTGAAAAAAAAAGAGGTCAAACCTAGTGCTAAAAAGGGTAACCTTAACCTAAAGGGTAGAGGAAGGTCAAACCCGCCGTATCCTTTGGGTTGCCCGCAAGGTCCTCCCAGGAGACTGCCAACAGAGCCTCATTATTCCAGGCGAGCTCAGAGACCAATGTGTGGAACTGAAAGGCGTATGGGCCCACAATGGAATCGTCTTGTCTAAAGCAGATCAAAGATGATGCAGCAGAGGTATTGTGCCCAGGCTGTTCAAAACCTTTATGGAATGTGCTTAAATTCCTGAAGATCCACGGTCAGCGGGTCCCCTCACTCCCAGAGGTGTGAGGCACAGGCCTAAGCTTTACCTGTCAGCAGGCTAATGATTAAAGCCACCTTGGCTCGATCAGACGTGAACTGGTGTGCCAGGACCTCAAAGTGGATGGTGCAATGATTAATAGACCCGCGACAGGTCTTTGGATCATCGTGGCAACTGGTAGGCAGATGCAGACAAAGACTGGCAACGGAAGGTGAGGCTAATACAGGTGCAGTTTCAGAAGTAACCTCAGAGAGATGTGCCGTAATGGACTGGACCATATGCAAAAGTTGCTCCAGATGGGCAACCTGATGGGATACAACAGCTGCGATGTGCTGGATGTCAGGCAGGGTTACATTTGTGGGATTCATGGTCAGTCCGTACACTCTTTAAATTTCAGCAAGAGGGCGCGTGCAGGACACTGGCAGGAGCCAGGACCAGAGCAAGAGCGAGGACAGATGAGTACACAGAGACAGGGGAACCCAGGTGAAACACGGCCATGTCTGCGGTCCAGAGCAGGGACCTTGACACTGGGAAGTGCACTTGCGTGCGTGCTTTGCATATATATATTATATTTTATATATATATTTATATATATATTTTATATATATATATATATATATATTTTTTATATCCCACACACACACACACACACACACAGCTATGTGTGTTTAGGGTCTTAAAATACACTACAGACGTAGTTTCATACAAAAACACAGTAACATAGGGCCTTACACATCGACTAGGGATGGATGTTGCAAGATCGTTAAAGATTTCCTGTTATATCTGCCACTAAGATGTAAGCAGACAATTTAAAAGGTAAACGACCATTAAACTGACAAGCAGTATGCAACTATTTTTTTTTTCAATTGGATGGCGTTTAAATAATTTTTTAAAATTTCCCATATGTACATTACTGTCTCTGACTTCTTACTGTTGTGCTCTCAGAGGATTGCTTGATGGTTATTCTTCCTGGTTGCCTGTCTGAGAAGTGTAAGGGTCCAGCCACATGGCATGGTCTCTTTGTTGAATTTTCAGACGGTTTGCAGATTTGAAGCCATCTGAAAACCAACAAGAAACTATCCCCATAGACCATTTGAAAATCCTTTCAGTAGTCTACACCTAATGAATCTTCACCGAGACAGATTTTCAGCCACAGGCATTCAGAAAAACTTGGAACACGCACAATCTTCCGCCCGGTTTTCGACAAAATGTGTGCAATTCAATGGTTATGGGGGACAGGCGAATCTGCAAACTGCCGACAGAACCGTTTCCCAAAACCATGCAAAAGACCATAAAATACTGGCCGGATTCATAAACAGAATCTGACCTGCATTTTACATATGCCGGGAGGACATACCCTAAATATTATCAGTAATAACCTGATAAGTGTGAACAGACCCTATCCCTTATGTAAAGATAAGTAGCAGCAGAAGTAAAGCGAGATAAGTCTGCCCTACCAAAAAAAGCTCTCATTGCTATATTTTACACGTAATTTAAAAATGCATAACACAACCAAATTAAAAAATAAAAATTGACAAAAATTCTAAAAAAAAAAAAAGTTTTGCAGGAATGTTGGTTTTAACAAAAATACTTATTTCTGATAGCAGTGTCCGTTTAAAGGAGTTTTCCGAAACTTTAAAAAACCTAACACCTTCCACTGTGCTAAAATATAAAATTAACCCATACTTACCACTGCCATTACCTCTGTTCCAGAGCTGTCAGGACTCCAGTGTGTGTGTTTCCAGTTCCTCACTGATAGCATAATGCTGCAACCAGTCTTTGGCCTCAGTCACATGTCTGCATATAACCACAAAGGTCAGAGTGATTGGCTGCAGTATCATGTGAACCAGCAATGTGATGTCATTAGTGATGGTCCACAGCCAGTGGCAGGGAAAGCCCTTTAGATCTGGCAGCACTGGATCGGTGGTGATGCTAGAGGTAAGTATGGGGTTAGTTTTCGATTTAAGTACAGTAGGAGTTGAGGAAGGCTTTTTTTTTTTTTTTAAGTCTTGAGAAAACCCCTTTAGGCGCTGTAAAAAGTTCAATCCAATGAGGCCTCTCCTCAATTTACAAAACCTCCCATAGGTGTTTCATTGGATTGACATCTGGGAATCTGCACACCACGTCATCATGTTGAATTCTTTGTCATGTTCCGCAAATGATTCAAACAATTTGTGGGAGGATAAATTCTCCCAACGACTGGTCTGCAACAATGTTTAGGTACAGCTGAAACCAGAAGTTTACATAAACTACATAAAAAGACACATATGCATGTTTTTCTCATTATCTGACATGAAATCAAAATAAAGCTTACGCTTTTAGGTTAATTAGGATTACAAAAATTATATATGTATAATGGCCATATGCCAGAATAATGAGAGCATTTTTAAGGCATTTTTATTAGTTTCTGCAAAGTCAAAAGTTTACATACACTAGGATTACTATGCCTTTATGTGATGTCATGTCTTTGGAAGCTTCTGATGGGTTTATTGGCAATATTTGAGTTAGATAGACACCTGTGGATGTATTTTAAATTCACACCAGAAACACACTGCTTCTGTGTTTAACATCAAGGGAAAGGACAAAGAAATCAGTATTGCAGTTTGATTTAGGCTAATAGTTAGTTGGCATATGCAACTGGAGTTCTCCTGGTAGAGAAGAGAATTGTGGACATACACAAATCTGGTTCATACTTGGGTGCAAATACCAGATGGTGCCCTGTCCATCTGTATAAACAATTATATGCAAGTACAAACAAGATGGGAATGTTTAGCCATCATACTACTCAGGAAGGACACAGGTTCTGTGTCTCAGAGATGAACAGGGTTTGGTCCAACATGTACATATCAACCCAAGAACAAAAGCTAAAGACCTTGTGAAGATGCTGGTGGAAGCTGGTAAGATTCTGTCATTATCCACAGTGAAATGAGTACTGTATCAACATGGGCTGAAAGGCCACTCTGCCAGGAAGAAGCCATTGCTCCAAAAGAAACATATAAAAGTCAGATTAATGTTTGCAAATACACACAGGAGCAAAGACCTACATTTTTGGAGACTTGTTCTGTGGTCTGATGAAACTTAAATTGAACTGTTTGGCCATAATGACCACCATTACATTTGGTGGAAAAAAGGAGAAGCTTGGAAGCCTAAGAAGACCATTCCAACTGTGAAACATGGGGGTGGCAGCATCATGTTGTGGTGTTGTTTTGCTGCAGGAGGGACTAGTGCATTTCAGAAAATAGATGGCAGCATGAGAAAAGAAGATTATATAGCAATAGTGAAGGAACATCTCAAGACAGCCAGGCAGAAATGGGTCTTCAAAATGAACAAGGACCCGAAACATATTGCCAAACTGATTACAAAGTGGCTTAAGGATAACCAGGTCAATGTTTTGGAGTGGCCATTCGAAAGCCCTGATCTCAATCCAATTGAAAATTTATGGGCAAAGCTGAAAAGGCAGGTCCAAGCATCGCAACCTACAAACATGGCTCAGTTACACCAGTTCTGTCAGGAGGAATGGGCCAAAACGTTTGAACCAAGTCATACAGTTTAAGGGCAATGGTACAAAATACTAATAAAATGTATGTAAAGGTTTGGACTAAGCAGAAAGTAATAAAACTGCCTTAAAAATTCTCTCTCATTCTGGCATTTGGCAAATGTAAGTAATTTTGGTAATCCTAATTGGCCTAAAACGGGTAAGTTTCATTCGGATTTCACGTCAGATAGTGAGAAAATCATACAGATGTGTCTTTTCATATAATGTATCTTAACTTTTGGGTATAACTGTAGGTGCCAAATCAAAATCCCCATCAATATTAGGACCCAAGGCATCACAAATCCTCTGGCAAGCTACCTTCTTTCCATAATGCATCCTGTGGCCATCATATTCCCAGATAAGACACACACATGTCCCTGGCCATCCTTATACTCTATAGTCCAGACAAAATGCTTATATGTCCACTGTAAATGCTCTGGCCGACAGCTATCAAAATCTTTTCTGCAACTTATTCATGAGCAGTTGTTAGCCCCGCCCATCTATAGCTAGTCACACCCACCTGCTCACTATTCACAGGATTCTACCTATTCAAAGTAATAGGCTGAATCTGCCATGAATGGGTGTAGCTAACACCTGTTCATGAATTTAGTGGACTCTTCTCTGGCAGAAAAGGCTGCAAACGGTCACATTTGATGATTAAATACTCTGAAACTGCATCTTACAGATGGCCTAACCCATGTGACACGTTCCCTTTAACATGCAACCCTTATGTATTTTCTATTCAAGAGTAACATTTATCTATATAAAGAAAATATATTTTTGTTACAGAATGATGAAATGAATCTTAAGGACATGTTTCACTACGGCTCTAAAAATGGGCCGTATTTCGGTCGTAATTACCGCGTAAGTGCGCCAATTACACTTCCGTAAATCGAGCCAGTTCATTACGGTAATATCACAGTTCTCATCATGTAGAAATATGGATTACGTTCTCTCTCCCCCGCCCGGCGAAGCACGCCGGGCGGGGGGAGATAATTGACATGTCACTTTCTAGCGGCGTATACGCGCCGCTAGCAGTGATAGTCAATGGGCCGGCGAAGTGCCGGCCCCCTGCTTACTCCCCCGCTACCGCCCCGCCCCCCGTCCACACGGCGTAATTGCGGGGCGAAATTACGTCCCGCAATTAAGCCGTGTGAACATAGCCTAAGACTAATTATATTCAGTTCCATCAAATATATTTAGATATTTTGGTTTATGATGTACTTTATATACAACAATGCTGTAAGTGCAAGCACATAGTGGCACAATTTCTTTTCCGGCTAGCTGCGAGCCGACCGTGCATGAAAACGAGGACAGCATTTACGTTCGTCCTCCTCATTCACTTCTGAAAATATCCATTACTCTCATAGAAGTGATTGGAGAGGATAGACGCAAGCACCACCCTCCTCATTCTCATGCACTGTCATCTCACAGCTAGAGACAACCTGCACAGTACACTTTGCTTCATGGGAACACCCCTTTAAGAGCTTAGCCAAGATGTGATTTATATAAAATATTCTTTAATCAAACATGAATCCGATTGACCAGAGCTATAAGGGTGCTTTCACACAATGCGTTTTTGGTGCGTTTTTTCAATGCCCTTTTTGTGCAGGAAGGCACAGCTATTAATGCTGTACATTGGTGCACAAAAATTGCGGTAATAATCGTGATTTCCCCGCGAATTTGCCACGATTTTGTTCAGCAATGTACAGCATTAATAGCTGTGCCTTAATGCACAAAAAACACATAAAAAATGCAACAAAAACGCACTGTGTGAAAGCACCCTAAGACTTAGCTAATTAACATTTCTGATGTTTATTGGTTTTAGTATGTAAGCAGGTGTACCCCAGGCTAGGTGGCGCCCGTTAGTAAAAGATCTCTCTCTCGTTGGGGAAAACTTATGAATTGGAGATTTGACTGTGAGAGTCAACCTTAAGTTCTGCAACGACACTCCACATTTAGGCCATGTCCCCACGTCACGGGTTTTCGGCCGGTTTTTCAGCCGGTTTGCGGTTTTTGAGACCTCCTGAAAAACCGGCCGAAAATGACCACAATTGTGCTCTATGGAAAACCCGTGCAGCAGTCCCCACTGCATGGGTTTTTGCGCTCAGCGGTTTTGCCGCCCGCGGTCCGGCGACAAAACATCGAGCAAGCACCATCTTCCGTCTGGTTTTCGGACGGAATATGTGCTTCTCAATGGGAGGGGGAGGGCTGTTCTCCGCTCATCGCGGAGAAAAGCTGTCCCCCCCGCGGCCGTGGGGACGGGCGCAAAACAGGACAAATACCGGCCGGTAAAAACCGGCCGGTATTTGTCCTATGCCATGTAAACACGCCCTTACTCAACTTTTTGTTTTGTATTACGTAGATTAATGCTACACGCAAAATGTAAAATTATGTTAAAATGTGGACAAAGTCATTAGAAAATGACCAAAATCTAATAAATGGTAAGTTTGCATTACACTGTACAGATGTTATCTACATGGTCTTCACATAATAAACCCCAGTTTTAAAAAAGTGCTTTTCCAGTTAAAATGTTTTTAAGTCACAAGGTTTTTCTGTGTCAACATCTTACATCTAAGGCTATATCATAAAACCATTAATCAGGAATAAAACTCAAACATTTGCCCAAACAAGATCATTTAAACATTTTCTATACTAGCTGAAAAAAAAAGGGAATTCAAGCATGAAACTGCTAAATAAACCCATTGATTGAGTTGTTAGGCATTCCCTATTTCAACCATTATGCAGTGATTGAAGAGAAGACGTTTTATCTCTGCAGGACTGTCGTCAAATCTCTTCATGGGGCACGTGAAACAAGCTGCCTACTTCTGTATAATAAAGCCACATGCATCAAACATCTGACTACATCTCTGGTTGCAGTGACTATAGATCAAGTGCAATGATTTCACCGTACAATGCACAGCATGCAAGTGTGGTCTGAATAAGAACGGTATGAAAATCAATGGGAATGACAGCCCTTTATAGTTACTTCTCTCTTTTACATGCAACTACAATGTTGAACGACAAGGAAAATTATGTACAATTCAAAAAATAAATATGCGTTACTAAATGTGAAATATAGTTTTATCACAAAAAATTATGTCAAAAGAATGCCAAAGAAGTTCATGCACCTTTGTCTCTTATATTTCTTTTTTCATTTTTCAAGCACAGCACGAAAAGGTCTTCCTTCAACACTGAGGGAATTCACTTACCCGTGGCTCCAGGATTTAAGCTGTTAAAGATCTATGCTCCTTTTAAAAAAAAGTCACTATGCCCCTGACAAAACCACTTTGGATAGTAGCTGTCTACATGACTGGTACTGATTGGCAGGAGCACAAGACAATCAGTAAATAATGTACATAATATGGATTTTTAATTGTGATTACAATAACTGATATTACTACCTAAACCGTGGTTTAGATTCTTCATGATCCATTCTAACTTTACTCTTCATGATCTAAAATGGGTCTGTCATATCTTTATTACATACTATTCTACCTACCAAAGATAAACATGGATTCCTGCATTTTAATGAGCCATAGTTAGAAACCTGATGACTAAGAACTAGCACCTAAGAATGGAAGCTCTTGTAGTCCATTACAAAATGTCTCTATATAGAATGCATGTGTATGTATACACTATGTATACACACACACACACGTTAGATATATAAAGATATACGTATATTTCAGAATGTACATAAAATTTCTTGAATATGTTCCTAAAGGGGTTTTCTCAACACAGGCTTTCATGGGCATCTTGCTTACAGTTTCAAATCCAGGGGCAGGTCTCTCCACCCAGTGGGCATGTCTTCTCTCACTGAAGACTGGTGATATCACCCCCACCGCCTCCTGAGTCATCATCATAATTCTGTGTGAGCAGTGGAAGGGAGAGGATGTCACAGCTCTGCAGACCTCCTGCAGTGGTCAGTTCACATGCCTGCAGAGCTGTCACCTCCCGCCCAGACAAGAAATATTTGTAACACCTGCATTGCTGTAAACAGTTCTACATACAGCCTGAAATTATGAAACAAATGTGAGAAATGCAAACTGCTCTCTCTCTTGCCTGAAGGAAGAGGGAGAGCAAAATGTATATGACTTTAGGCTGCTGATTTAGCTCTAGACACAGACAGATTAGCTAGTATCTGCTATAGTAAATTATTTAGGTAATACAAACCGATGGCAAAAGTGCTTATTTTTACTGTCCCCATCATTTGAGATGTGATCTTTGTAGCGAGACAACCCCTTTTAATAAACTAAAAATGAGACTCTTACTTTTAGAATGCATGTGTCCACTATTCAATATTTCAGTACTTTTTGCACAACTTACCGATCTCTAACAAGGAGCTTAATGTCAAAATCCCTGAATCGCCCAATAAATTTAAGAAACCGATTTAAACAGTCCTCCTCATTATGCTGTTCACATTTTCACACCGTGAGACCAAGACAACACCTTACAATTGATCAACAGTTCCTCACCATTGCGAGGCTTCAAGCAGGATGCTCTCAGACAGAAGTGGTCACTGAGCTTTGCATATCACAGCGTATCATCACCAAGTTGCAACAGAGAGACTAGAAGAGTCTACGAATAAGTGGATATCCTTTTGATACATCACACACTGATGACCACTTCATTGTAAACAACGCCCTGTGGAACCGGGTGATGAATGCCACACAACTCCAGGCACATTGAAGGGCGGTGAGAGACAACCAAGTGTCAGGTTAGACCATTTGTAACTGTTTACATCAGTGTGGTCTGCATGCTAGACAACTGGCAAGAGTACCTGACATGGCTGATGCACAGCGCTCTCCTTGACGTTTCCAGCATCATTAGCGTCCACCATTTCTGCTCAGATTGAATCTACTTTCATCACTGTAAAGCACTGAGGACCACTGGTCCCTCGTCCAGCATAGATGCTCTCTGGCCCATGCAAGACTATGATGCCTGTGCCTGGTGGTGTGGTCAGATACCTTTGCCAGTCATCTAGCATGCAGACCACGCTGATCTAAATGGCTATGAATGGTCTAAAGTGACACTTGGATCCCTCTCAACTTCCTTAAACGTGCTTGGAGTTGTGTGGCATTCATTTTGCCAATAAACTCCTTGTTATATATTCATGGCATGTGTGTCACCTTGACTTTGTCTTTGCTACATTGTACCGGTGGGCATTTATGTTGGTCTACTTATAAATTAAAAAAAAAGAATATGAAAAAAAAAAAAAGAACCAGCCCCTTAACCTTTACTTTCTCTCTCTCTAGTATTCATTTCTAGACTCATGTCCTATGTTTACTTTTCCAGCAGTCACAATCTACAGCTCTACCACGAGTGTAACATCTAACATATTGGAAAAGAAGAGAATTCATTACAGGGGCACAAATGATAAAATATCTACAACCTGTTATTTTAAGCCTCTTGTTAAGTAGCCTCCAAGAATTCATCTTTACCATGATTTAATAATTCAGTCATACTTGCTGTAAATTGCCACAGGTTCTTAAAAAAAAATACTAGAAAATCAGCTAATACAGAAAAAGTCAAGAAAATGTCAGTTGCTCTCATCTCTTTCTAACCCTTGACCTATTTTATTTAGCCTCATCTCTGAGTTTATGGATCAACTTGTCTGCATTCACCCTACCCATGTCCTCTCAATAACGACCTCCTTGATCTTTTACATTTGAAACTATGCCCTTCACTGGGGCTGCAGTCAAATGTGTCAAATTACTGACTGCAAAGACATATGACCTCTTTTTTCTATTAAGCACTTTTAGATTTCTCCACAGTGTTTACCATTATTTATATCTCTCAAACTCATTATCCTGCCAGCTTTCCTTGACCACAGAAGTTGCCTTTTCTAGTCTAGCTGAATTCATTATTTAGGTTCCATGGACAAGGCTTTTCCTGATGTCCATCTTCCCTTGCAGGACTTAACACAACAAAAAAGAGCACACATATTCACTATGGTTTATTCAAGTGTGTGTATGCATATATATTTTCATACTATATATACATATCTCATAAACAGTTTCTTTTAGGTTTGTAATAGGGTGAAAACAGCAGCGATATTTGTATACAACGAACATTTTTTTCCCATATGTAGAAAAAGTTAATTAAAAAAATAAAAACATGACGAGGTGTTGATGTAGCTGCAAAATCATGCAAAAAACAAACTTTTTTTTTCATGTGTGCTAAACGTAGCAGAAATGTGCTTTACAAAAATTCATATACATATTGTTCAACTCTCTTAACAATTGTAGAGTGCTGCTATTCCATAGGTGTGTTTAGAAGAAGGTCATTAGCTGGTTCTGGAGGTTGTGAAAAATAACAAAAATAAAAAAAATCCTAAACGTTTTACACTTGCTCCATTCCAGCGCCATTGCCAGTCCTGATATACCTGCTAATGCAATCACGAACAGTGGTCACTTGATGCTGCAGCTAATCACAAGCTTCAGTTGCCATGTGCCATATATCTAGGAACAGACCACCTAGGTTTGTGAATAGCTGCATGGTCACATGAAGCATAAGATATAAAAAAAAAAAAACACATCACTGGACAGGAGCAACATCAGCCCTGAAATAGGGCGTGCTTAAAAGTCAAGCACTGGTTTTTTTATGTTTTTAAGGGAAAATACTTTGGTAGAAGAATAGATGCACCAGCAAATAACCGCAGGTATACAAACACAAAAACTTACACATTTTATGATCCTAAGGATATGTTCATACGGCTTATTTTGCTGCCTATTTGCGCACACATTTCACCGCATATTACCCGAAGGGTATGTTCACACGGCATATTGGGATGCGTACTGTACACGCTGCAATACGCCAGGTGTTTTGGAAGCACACACTGATCAGCGCGTACTTCCAAAGCACGGAGGGGGAGGGGGGGGGGGGTTTGGGGGCCGGCCAGCCCCATTCGCGTGCATCGTCACCACGAACAGCTGAAATGTTACTATCCTCCTCGGGCGTACGATATAATCGTATTGTACGCCTGGGGAGATGAGGCATAATTCACAGTTCTCTATGAGAACTACGAATTACTGTAATTGCGCATATAAAGCGCAAATAGGCGGCGAAATGCGCACCGAAATTATGCCGTGTGAACATACCCTAAGAGAAGATGAAAAGTTTAAAAACAAAGGGGAGTGGGAACATCTTGGTAAAGCACCTACATGCAAACAGGGAGAGCTCTGTCTGGTGGGCTGAGTTGGGTGGTAGGAAGCCGCATCAGACTTCTCTGCTTGGGTCAGTACAATTCTGTCTCTCTCTCAAAGTATGTTTTTTTAAGTGCTTCAGAGTAATACGTTCATTTCATGCGTGGTTCGAGCAGCATGAAACATCCAACGGGTTCCCTATAAGGTCTAGGCTGGTCACTTAGTGGTTAAGACCATTCTAGCTGCTCTTTTGAAGGTAAAGCAAGTGAGGAAAAGTGTACAATGTAATAGATGGAAATAGAGCACTTACTATATATTTCACCTGAGATTAGGCTTACCTCAAACTCTGCATGTCTATGTATTTCCTCTGCACGCTGTCTGCTCAGGATGAATTCAGCTTCATTTGCTACCCTCACCAAGTGATCTTTCATTGTCTGGCTCAGCAGTCTGTAGCACACAAAATCAAGAGAGTATTAATAAGCTGAAAATGTACAGTAAATCTTAACATACAATTTTGTAACATTCAGCAGTAAACTGTAGCTTTATTCCACAAATTAAATTGATTTTCTTGCCTTTGAGCTATAACATACATAAGATGTAAGGAACTATGTGTTTCTATTGTTTCTAAATTAAAATTTAATGCAAGTGAATGTTACAGATCGGGATCAAAGCAAAGGTTCACTTTTAAAACCTTATCTTGCAATAAGCAATTATAATACTCTTTGAACAGTATACACACGCTGTAACAATTTTCAAAACACCGGGTATACGCACAAAGAACAAAAAGAAAACAATACAGAGTAAGGGTATGTTCATACTTGCAAGTTCGTACCTTCAATGCACATAAACGCTCTTATCTCATGACTAAAGTAAAATCGACCGACTTTTCCTATTTCGAAAAAGTCTGCAGTTAACTGCTCCTTTACATTAAAAGATAATCTTAGTCTCATAGTGAGAAAACCCCTTTAAAACTGGTTGCAAGGAAATAATTCATCTGTGGGTAGTGCATTTGAGAGAACTGGTTCAGCACCAGAAATTTCTCGAGGAAATTCAGATTATGTAGGATGTTAATCTTACGTTGTGGTCACATCCTGTACTCATCTGGAGTTAAAATCTCCAAATGTCCGTTTCTCCTCCACTTAAAGAAAGCTACTATGATAAATATTGAAATACTGATAATTTACACTGCAGCAGTCATATTCCCCCATTTTGTTGCTTTGAGGGTATCCATATGATCACTAATCATTTGCTCTACAGTAAGTAACACCTCCAGAGACCAGATCCGATGGCATCACTACTGCATCTGTTTTTTTGATGCATGGTAGCCCAAACTTATTCCAATGTTGCCGAGAAAGCACTGTACTTACCGGAGTTAATAAGGGTGGCTAAATAAATTCTTAAAATTAGTCCTGCTGTACCAGGACTTCCCTAATGATTTCAGTTTTGTCAGATTTTAAGACCTTGTTTTCCTTCAGATCATTAACCCCTTAACAGTTGCTCACAGTCATGACTTCAGGCAGTGCAGATCCCCAGGCTGGACCAACATTTTCTGAAGTTTATGGTTCCATGTTCCTAACTACTATAAAAACGGAGCTGCTAATGGTGTATACTTAAATATTGTATGTATTTTAATTTTTTTCATAAAGAAAAGCGTCCCCTTCTGGGAGAACCATGTCACTTACACTAGGACACCATTTTTGCAGCTTAATGACAAAGACTTCATTATATCTGTTCTTTGTCATGTTAGTCTATGTCTACACAGCACTGGATTTTGGTCGTTTTTTTCAGTGGATTTAGTATTTTGAATCTGCCGAAAATCTGACAGTACCCAGTGCTGTGTCTCCCTCAGACGTTTTACCGAGGGTTTCCAAAAACCTAAAACCGTCCAGTGAAATATAGAACATATTGTATATTCTGGCGGACCTCCGTCAGATTCCCGAAGACCCAATGTACTGGGCCTCCAGGAATCCAAAAACCAAATGCAATTTTTTATGTGCAAAGACCGCGCAATAAAGCGGAAGCGCATCGGGCTCCAGCGATGTGAAAATGCCACTGGATTTTGGACGCCAGTTTCATATTGCAGTGTAGACTTAGCTTTAGGATCAAGTTTACACTAAGGGCGCGTTCCCACTGCACAGGACAAATACCGGCCGGTTTGCCGGCCAGTATTTGTCCTTTTTTGCGCCCGTCCCCACGGCCGCGGGGGAGGGGGCTTTTATCCGTGATGAGCAGAGAACAGCCCTACCCCCTCCCATTGAGAAGCACATCTTCCGTCGGGAAACCGGACAGAAGATTGTGCTTCTACAATGTTTTGCCGCCGGACCGCCGGCGGCAAAACCGTCAGACGGCAAAACATGTGCAGTGGGGACTGATGCACAGGTCTTGCATAGAGCACCATTGTGCTCAATTTTGGCCGGTTGTTCAGGCGGTGTGAAAAACCGTAAACCGGCTGAAAAACCAGCCGAAAACCCTTGCCGTGGGGACATGCCCTAAGGGCTTGGTTGGTTTTTCAGATGGTTTGCGGTTTTACAAACCACATCAGCATTATGGATGCTGTCAAAAAGGCCAAATGTTACTATAAGACTATATAACTACGTGAGCCTCTTTACTGTGGAGTTGTGGGCCACATGAGATAAGGAAGCGGGCCAGATTTGGCCCAGAAACCTTGTGTTTGACACCTGTACTCTAGGAGCATTCCTTATATCCTTTTTCTGGTTTATGTAAGATTATGACTTTTTCTTAACTTAGTTAACAGAACTATCCAGTACAGGTATTTGATGAGTTTTATCTCTAGTGGAAACAGCACTGTAGGATCTAATGTCAGGAAAGAGGGCAGATATCCCAGGAGATGTGCCAGCACTGTCTGCCCTACAGGAGGGTGAGAAATGTTTGGAGCTACCAACTCAAAAAGGGAAGCGGATCATGGGATGATATCACACACACACATATTGTGTGTGTGTGTCAGTATTTTTATAATTATGCTGCAATTGCCATACTTAGGCTGGGTACACATGTGTTTTGTTGCAGTTAAGAGGCAGTTGCAACAAAAACGCATGCGTCTTTATAACTGGCTCAAATTTGGAACACCTAGGTAAAATACCTACCAGATCTGTTAATTAGTAAACCCCATGCGGTTTCTGAAAAATGCACACATTATTACAGCTACAAGCTTTTTGGATGCAGCCTAAAGCGGATTTTTTAATGTGTAATTTGCTGCAGTTCTCGGCTAAAACCAGGAATGAAGTCTTCAGAGGGAATAAGTGCAATAAAAAGGCTTATATTTGTTCTGTGTCCTGAACCCATTCCTGGTTTTGGCCTACAAATACTGCTGCAAAATACATTTCAAAAAACAGTATGAACCCAGCCTAAACGTGCTCCTGTGTTCACACCAGTAATCCTCTGGCCCGGGCCTCCACAGGTTAGCAGCACCTGTTCTTCTCCAAGCTCCGAATGGTCTCTGAAGAACTCACATCATTCTCAAAGAGCATTCCCAGGCAGCTCCCAATGAAGCTAATTAGCTCAAGATCTGGAGTGGAGATGAACTTCTCTACATCGCCAAACAGATCCTTCTCCAGGTCCTTTACCCAAAACACAGCACAGAAATCATTTTCCTGCTGCAGACAGATACACATTCATAGAAATATGCATTTACAGATGTAGTGAAGGCATCTGATTACTGCATGTATAGCCTATTTTATAGATTTGTCACTTGGTAACTTACACAACTACTTAACTCTATTGGCATATGCCATGTTAATGAAACATAAATCAGGGGTTAAATTTAAAGCACTCAGTCCATAAATGGGGTCAGAGAAGGCAACCCCTGCATAATAGGAAACCACAACAGAACAGGCGTAGGCAGTGTAACCAAACACTCTTGTTACTTTTTTCTGACCTCTGGCATCAAAGCTCATAGAACATGTCTCTATAACCAGGTTTCAAGAACCAGAATGAAGGCAAGAATTACAATTTGTTTTACAAGCCAAGAGGTTAAGCTCTATAAGAAGGGAGTATACTACTGGTCACATGAGTTACCCTAAATCTGTCATTGTCTGATGTTACATTTTGACGCACCACCTTGTTATATTGACTTAAATACATGTACTTAAAGCATTATCATAGCTGCAATTTGACCATACTGGCCGAAAAAGAAAAATGCATGCGAGAACCAACACTACAAATTTTTATCCAAATTATTACATGCTTTTATGATCACATATTGGTAGATCTTTCTGCAGTTCGGGTACTTCCACATAGGACAGAAAAACCCTGTGGCTGTGGATACCTCAAATCCACATGTAATATAGATTCTATCCCTCTACATCCAAAGGGGTGAAATCCAAGACTAAATTATAAAAATAAAGTTTTTTAATGCACTACCACTCCACACCTACAACTTCTATGGTTCTACATATCTGCGGCGGCGAGGAAAACAATTCTACACCAATGGATAGCACCCAACCCGCCAACTATAAGTTTATTCCTAGATAAACTTTCCCACATCTTCCGAATGGACTGGGTGGAAACGGCAGCCCATAAAGAAACAAAGACTAAAAATTTTTTTCCTAATATGGAAAACATTTATTGCCATTCTTCCAACTCACATATGGCTTAAACTAAAACATTGTTTCGGCCTGGTATCTCAAAAACCAACAGACACACCTCTGATCCCTTGAGAGTGGAGACTGATGTTACATTGACTACCAATACACTGTTCTGGCAGGCTAACCGGGCGATTACCTTGTGCACTCCGGAAGTGGGTAATATATATGTATTGTCTTGTAGATGTCCCCCCTATACCCTTAGTCTGTCTGTTTCACCCTGGTTTGTTTTCCCCCTAGTGGTTTCTATTCTGCCCCCTCAATAGTCATAGGGGATAGCTAACTACTTCAGATCAGAGTCTGTATGTCTGCTACGGACTAGCTTAGCCGAAAGGGCTTAAAAACTGAACTGCCTGGATCGTCCTTGCAGCCCTACACTCGTTAATAGACTCAGGAATTTCCCTACGTTGTAAGAAATGACTGATTCTTGTTTATGTAACCTTATGGGACCAATGTTGCTTTCCCTGTTTATGTGTTAAGTGTATTTTTCTCCTTTGGAAAATTAATAAAAGCATATTTGAAAAAAGAAAAAAAAAAAAAACATTAATGCAGAAAATTTCCACGGTGTTAGATGTATTCAAACTCCAACAATCTGTTTGCTGCTATATTTCACTGCAGATTTTCCATTTGCAATTCTGCAGGGAGCGTCCACAGCATTTCCACTCAGTGTAAACGTAGCCCTATACCAAAACTCTGATCAATAGAAGAGATATGTGTAGCACATGTTCCTCTCCCCCACCAATTTTAGTAACTAGTTTTACAGTACCTAGGATGTAAATGGTTCTCTTCATTACAACTCATTTTCCATCCAATCCCCTTTGCAATTTAAACATTTTATAGCATCCAAGATAGTCCACTACCTCTCCCATCTATACATCTATGCCTTTATCTCCTGATACCTCATCCTTATTTCCTGATCCTCAAGATCTCCTCCTTTGCTCCTCACACAACCTTCTCTTAAGATGTCTCCTGTGCATCACCCATACTATGGAACTTACTGTCCCAACAAGTCAGATTCTCCGCTCATTTTTAAACCTTCAAGAATACCCTTAAAAACCCATCTCTTTAGAAAAGGTTACAACCTACAATAACCTAACCGCTGTTACACTACCATAAGAGCAGTGCCCCCCTTATCTTCTGTCTCTCCACTCATGGACAGGACTCTCCCTGTGCCAGCTTGCCATGTACTTGAGATTTATTGTACTATTCTTAGGTTTCTTAATGCTTTTTATATAAGCAGCATTGTGGAATTAATGGTTCTTTAGAGCTAAATGAGAAACAAGATGAAGAAAATTGACAGAAAAATACATTTACACTGTGTTGTTGGCCAAATCAAAGGTGCTGCCTGTAGAGCAGGGGGTGATGTATAGTGCAATTCAAGGGGTATTCACATCTTGAGCCATGTTTGGCACACTGGCAGGATATGCCTTAAATGTCTGATAGGTTTGGATCCCTTGAGTGTTGGCTGTGCATGCAAGTTTGCTCATATGTACTCAGAATGCCCACTGAAAACAATGTGAGAGCCACACACCTCTCTATTCACAGGACACACCCATTCTTAAGATCGGTATGGGACCAACATCTATCAGACATCTATGGTATAGCCCGTCAATCTACCATACATATCTGAAATAAGATTACCCCTTAAGTGGTCCAGTTTTGCAGACTTCTTGCGTCACATAGTTGCCTAGATGAAAGGACCACTCGAACCTCCCAGTGTCCGCTTAATTTAAGCAGGAACCCCAAATACTGTAAATGGAATTATCTTGACTGCACATTGATCCAGTCAGAAGGTGCTTTGAATAAATAGTACTTGATTTACCTGATGGCCAAGTGTATTAAACTGGTTAGACTGTACCTTAAGGGTATGTTCACATGATGTATTGTGGCGCGTACAGTATGCGCCACAATACATTGTGTGTTTTGGGAGCTCGCGTTAATACGCGCGTACTCCCGCGGCAGCCCGCCAGCTCCATACACATGCATTACTTGTAGCGCGTATTCGCCGCAAGTAATTGACATCACTTATCTCCCCGCGTTTACAATACGTTTGTATTGTACGAGCGGGGAAAGGAGGCGTAATCCATCGGGAACTATAGATTACCATAATTATGGGGCGCATTTCCCCGCCTATTAAGCGCAGTACGCTGCGAAATGCGCCCCAAAATAAGCCGTGTGAACATAGCCTAGATCTTACTCCTCTACTTTTCCCTGATTTTACCATCCTGACTAACCTTAAAATTACATCCTAAACCACCTCAGATGCTGTGCTCGCACCATCTGCAGAAGGAGTGGGCTCTGATATTCAGCTAAGCTCCCACTGCAGCAGCCAGGAAAGGAGCTACCACTGATCTAAGCCATTTAACCCCCAACATGACATTGTCAGTAGCAAATAAATGAAAAATGTTTAACCCCTTAATGACTGCCCACTGTCTTTTGACGTCGGCTGGTGCAGGTCGTTCGTCTACAGTAAACGTCTTTTGGCGTCGCTGCAAACTTCGGAGTTTGCGGCACCCAGTGCCGCAGCTGATCCCAGTGCAGCTGCAGCGCTGGGCGCCACAAACTTCGATGTCTGCAGCGACGCCAAAAGACGTCGCTGTCGATGAACGACCTGCACCAGCCGACGTCAAAAGACAGTGGGCGGTCATTAAGGGGTTAAACAAATGGAAATAAAATAAGAAAACACAAAACTCCTGAAAAAAACAAAAACAAAACACAAACACTTTACTGTGCCATAAAAGAGAATTTACACATAAATCGGCATTGCCACCTCTGTTAACACTCACAACTTTAAAACTGTAAACGCCACCCAAAAAATTAAAACCATGCCAGATATGCAATTCTTTTTCAATCCAAAAGTAATGGAAAAAAAAATCACATGTATCTCAATATGGTTTTAATAAAAACAACATCTTACCTTGTAAATAATAAGCTTACACATCTCCATTGAAAAAAAAAGTAACAAAGACATGGCTCTAAGAATATCGTGACATAAAAACAGGATTTTTTTTTTCTACGTGGCGATTAGGATGTATGGTTTGAGGAGGAGCCTGTAAAAGAAGGTGTGGTCTGAAAAAGTGGGATGTGGTCTATAAAAAGGAGCGGCAAAAACTCTAGCTACACCACTCATAACAGGGTATGTTCATACATTTTTCAATGTTTTTGATCCAAAAAACGTATTGAAAAGCGCTGCATAAGACGCATCCAACATGCACCCAAAGAGTGTTGCATGTTTGGATGTATTTTTGCTGCAGAAGAAACGCACCCTATAGTTTTAAATAGGGCGTCTGCTGTGTCAAACGGATCAAGAATTGACATGTCAATTCTTTGAACAGATCCGAAAGACGCATGTAAAACACGCATCAGCATTCAGACTTCTGAACGCCAATGCATGTTTTACATTGAAAGCAATGTAAATCACACTGCACATTGTTAGAGGCATGTTTGGGTTCGTTTTGGGTACGAAACTCAGATCCAAACACGCATCTAAGAAACGGCGTGTGAACATACCCTTGCACAACAATGACCCCCCCAAACAATGCACCCAAGTACTGCCACGAAACACAAACGGGCTTGAAAATTTGTTACCAAGAAGTTTAAAAGCACATTACCTTCCTTCATTAACCAACTCAATGAAAGCAAGTCCAGCATTCTTCTGAATCGAGTTCTGCCACTCCTGCAAAGACAATACAGGTCAGACAAAAATATATTTCTTTCAAATAGTATTTCCTAAAATAAGAAATTGATGGTAGAATAAAACCAACTTAAAAAGGGACAACAAATATGACAGCATGAAGTAACCACAGGCTCCCTTAACACTGTCACACATGTTTAAAGGGGTTTTGCCACTATGTAATGTTGACGTGGGATCCTCCAAAATGGGTATTTAATCACTTTTCTAAATATATGTGATTACAAAAATTGCAGCCTGAGAGAGCTACAGGCTGCCTTACCTGCCCTTAGTTACTTAAAAGCTTCTATTAGATACGACCTGACAGGAGCTGCTGGCCGGGCTTGCGCAGATCACACTTATCTGATGACAGGGAGCTGAAGAAGCTTTCAAGGCACCGGGTAGAAATATGTAGTTTTTTTTATACAGAATCCACTAGTTGTAGTGTGATTATCTGAGTAGATCCCTGCTTTATCTGATGACAGAGAACATGAAGAAGCTGCTGTGGAGAAAAGGTGTTGTCTTTTGTATACAGAATCCACTAGTTGTAGTTTGATTATTTGAGTGAACATTTCACAAGATCCCTTATGCAGGCTCTGTGCTCTGGCTGTGTCTCTCTCTCTTTCAGCTCAGCATGGCTTGTTTACATTTGATTCTTAGCAGATAAGGCACGTCCTGGCAAAACCTCTTTAATGCTGAAAGGGAGTCGGGAATAGGGAGAAGCATATAGGTCCAAGCAGAGGGGTCCCTTGGACAGCTTCTCTCTGCCCAGTCCAGCTTAGTTGACAAGCCTCTTCCCGATTTTCCCTATACCCGACTCAACTTTAGGAGTGTTTTCTTTCTGGAAGCTTCTAGCATTTCTGAATAAAGCACTCCTCACTGCGATGCAGAAAGCCTGTGGCTAATTCATACTGCTTCTGGTAGCTTCAACAGCTGACAAGGTCCCTTTAACAATCATAAAACATTTTGATGCTACTCTGACTTCTGATTTACTAACATAGGACTATAAAAGTACAATTAAACCACTAGCAAATTGCATGGTTATAGCTCATTTCAAATGGACATTGTCAGACCTTTTTTCCCCCCTTCATTTTTTTCTAGCAAGAAAATACAGCCTTCATTTCAAATTACTTTCAGCTTCATGTACATATTAAACCAATGAAATATAGAAAGCTACAATAATTTAAACTACTTAAATAAAATATGTATTGCAAAAGAGAAGAGGGAAAACGACCCACAAATAAAAACATTATACCAAAATCTAATGGCCACTGTCTTCTATGATTTCAATATTCTATCAGGCACCGAATGCCTTCTGGCAGAATCGCATATCAATGTAATATACAATGCGTGTAATAGCCTTGGTTATCCTTGTCCCAGAGGCATAGGGCAGAAACACTATAAAAGCCTCAGTCATACCATTAATGCAACCATGCAAACATTTCAACACTTAAGAAAGGAAGGACTGCAGATTGGGTTCAGCTACGTCAATATTCTACACTGCGCTTAATTGATAAACATTTCCTGCAGTAACTTATCCCGGGGATCTACCTTAAAGGTCCTGTAGAAACACTTAGACATAATTTGGAGACACAAACAGAACAGCATATGTACGACAATGAACATATTTCCCTTTAAAATAGTGAATGACATTACACCAGCAAAACCTACTCGAGATGCATGTATTCACTAATGCATTATTACATGCAAAGAAATTAAAGGAAGCAATTGCCAGCAGATCAGTATTAGTTATTGGATGTTGATGATCATTTGTTTAAATATTGGTGGTATCTTGGGTTTGCACTAATATTATATTCACACTTTTTATTTCTATATATCACCAACGTATGTATATCTAAACTTGTGTCCTTCATAGGGGTTGTCTCACTATAAAGGATTGCTTTTTACGTTAAAGATCTTGCAAAAACAAGTCACTTTGCAATATATGTCCATTAACAGTATCCTACCTATTCTGAGATATCCCCTCTTATATGGGCTGCATCAGCTCCTTAGGTCACTATAGCTACAGACCAGTTCAATCTCTCATGATAGGCTGCCAGCACTAGTTGCTATAGCTACAGACCTGGCTTCTACTGCAGCATAGAAGAAGTAAACACGCCACAGAATTCAAAATGAAACCAAGAAAACAGGACGAATCAATGTAGTGAGACAACCCCTTTAAAGAAACACTTAGAGCAACACGAATGCCTAGAGTTGGGCCTGAACAACAGGTGTAAGACACGTATTCTCTATGGTGTACTTGGAACTAAAAAAAAAAAAGCAAACAGCGAAACAGCTGTCGGAAGCTTTTTTCATCATGGGACCAGCTTGGCTTAAAATCCTCAGTCATGTTTTACGGCTCTTTAATAGGTTATATATGACTAAAAGATATGTTCCATCTAATAGGTTGTGCTAGAGATTCTACCTTTTCACCTTGGACTTCCATACTACATTTCCCATGGAGTACTGCCTGGCCTAGAAGTCTCCATATACCTTAATGGTATGTTCCTCAAGGAAAAATGTTTACCACAAGAGCTTGAATCCTTGAACTTCCTCAGTGAACTAGGCTTAAATATAGTATATCATTTGCGAATGAAGTATTCAATTTTAATGACTGTTCACCCAGGAAAAAAATAATATTAATAATAATAGAGCAAAGTGTGACTGGATGACCAAAACAGTGTTCTACAGCCTCAAAAACTGCTGGCTGTAGTTTCAGCTACCTTTCCCATTAAACAGGTTTTCTCAGCACACTGCTTCACTGACTCACAGGCAGTTTTGCATTCACTCTGACTCCTCAGGCTGTGGGTGGTTCTACAGAGGCGATATGCATATAAGCTTCAAGCCATTACTCTGACAGAGCAGGAGATCGTTATCTCTAACACAATTACAGAGAACTCCATGCTTCTCACTGCTCACAGCACTTGTACCTTTTGTTTACTGCAGCTAAATCTTATTAAATCTAATTAGTTCACTCAGAGCTCAGTCCAATCAGTCAGTCCATGGGGATAATGTGGCTTCTACTCTCAGCTAATCAGATAATAGATGTCTTTCCGACATGCAGGTTACCATAGAAAACTGTGAGTACTCAGAGCTGCAAAAATGTCTGTCTCATGACTAAAGAAAAATCTATTGACCAATGTATTTAAAAAATGGTCTTTAACAGTCCCATTATGTTTAAACCTCATCTTCATAGTAAGGAAACACCTTTAAAGTAGAAAATGAAAATGGAGGTTCTTAACACAAGGGGCCACATGTATGAAAACTATCGAGGTGTAAGACTTTCTTTGCCGTCTACAGCAATTAGAGCTCCAATTTCATTTCATTTAGTGCTCTGAAAAAATGAAAGGGAAGCTCTGAGTGGTTGCTATGGGCAACAAAGAAAGTCCTACAACTAGACCGTTTTCATACATGAGGGCCAAGGTGTTCAGTAAATATATGATAAAGGTTACTCCCACATACCCCTTTTTAAAAGCAGAAATGTTGTATACCTGTGATCATTTGATTCACAAATACACAACTACATTACATTTTAATATGTATTAGATAATTAAGAGTCCTGCTACAAGAAACCAAAAAACAAAGATATTATACCTTAAATAGCAATAGGTACCGGAAACTGAAATCATTGTCCTCTATGTAGTATTGATTGCTTCCTCTACTGCACAACTGACTATTGATGCTTGACTTGTAAATTGATTGCTTCTATCTCAAAATAATTCACCTTTTGGTCAGACTCAAAATCAAATACAGACCCATAGTTAATGAAACCCCAGAATAGAAATGGCACCAAAATTATGCCAGTTTCCTCCTTTGCAGAGAAACATGATACCCTTGTTTTAGCTATGAACACAACAGGCAAATCTGTGACACTTACACAATGTTAAATATTATTTATTCCAACTTTACCCAACCGTTAAGGCCATGTCCCCACGGCACCAGTTTGTGGCCGGTTTTTCAGACCGTCTTTTATATGGGGCTATATGGAAAACCCAGCCAGCAGCCCCCACCGCACAGGTTTTCCGCCCAGCGGTTTTTCAAACTGCCGGCCGCCCGAAAAAAAATTCTACATGTTCATTCTTCCGTCCGGTTTTCGGACGGAACATGAACAAGTGAATGTGAAGGGGGGAGGGCTTTTCTCCTCTAATCGCGGAGAAAAGACGTCCCCCCCGCAGCCGTGTGCACGGCACAAAAACTGGACAAACTGACCGGTATTTGTCTTGTGCCGTGTAAACGGCCCTAAAAGTTTGTCATGACAAACCACTTTTTATAAAACCTTTAAGGGCACATGGATGGAATCCTCCTCTAACATACATGCATAACATGGGCATCTATTCATTTGAACAGAAGTGGTATTATACCACAGGTGTTATTTCCCCATTAAGAGGGTGCAAGGAGTAGACCTAACCGGTCGACTGATATATGCGCCATGTGAATGACTGCCTCAAAGCATTTTCATCATTTCTGTTCTATTCAGCCTATAAGCAAATATAATTTACATATGAACAAGGGGAACAGCAGGAAAAAAATGCAATAAACCTGACCTAATGTTCAAAGAATATATGAAAGTGAAGAATGGTTCTTGTAATATTTTGTACCTTACTTTAGTATCAAGTCCAGATTACTGAACAATGTTTAAGGAGTCATTAATTTATCATACAACACATACATGAAGCAAAAAGGTCAAATGGGTCCTTCATCACAAAGGAAGGGTGAGCGCTGTTATGGTAATATACAAGTACTTAAAACAAAACTATCAAGAACATTTCAACAGTGTTTGCCTTCAATGTCAGCACTCTCTCAGCACCACTCAAGAGAAGCTTGGTGAACAAAGCAATATAACGCAAACAACCATACTTACCAGACATTATCTCAGCTGCTCTGTCAAATACAAGCTGTTTTTACCCCCCTTCTCTATCTAACATCTTAACACCTCTAGAGGGTAATTTAATCTGCTCCAAAGTGGCAGATCACACTGCAACCAGAGGGTGATATCCATTTAAATCAATGGAGGTACTCAGCCAAAACATAATAGGATCAGCAGTTTGAGAACCCATTAGATTGTCCTTTCAGTTCACAGAAAGAGGACAAGCGATATCCACATACTACCTCCTCTTTAAGCGTCTTCGTTTTTAACATTAAATTATTTTAACACTGGCTTTCAAGGTTACCTCTAATAAAGGTCTCTTTTCACTAGAAACACACAAAAAATTATGTTCACATTTAATGCGGTTTTTCAAGTCCTTTCACCATACGTTGTACAAGGCTGCATATAAATGATGCAGCTAGGTTCACTCATGCCCTCTGTATAAATGAGGATGGATTTCTAACGTACAGTTTACGTTTTATTAAAGGGTACAACGCATTGCTTATATTGTTATATATTGTTTGCACACAGACAGTAGTAGACAAACTGCAAACCTGCCTAATGACCTGCAAAGAACATGCAAATTCACTAACAGTACAAAAAGGGTCTGGATACATTTCTAGAGCATGATAATATAACAAGTTATAGTGACCAGGATTCTGGAGAAGGGTCTGGATACATTTCTAGATGTAATATAACAAGTTATAGTGACAAGGATTCTGGAGAAGGGTCTGGATACATTTCTAGATGTAATAAAACAAGTTATAGTGACTAGGATTCTGGAGAAGGGTCTGGATACATTTCTAGATGTAATAAAACAAGTTATAGTGACTAGGATTCTGGAGAAGGGTCTGGATACATTTCTAGATGTAATATAACAAGTTATAGTGACCAGGATTCTAGAGAAGGGTCTGGATACATTTCTAGATGTAATATAACAAGTTATAGTGACTAGGATTCAGGAGAAGGGTCTGGATACATTTCTAGATGTAACAATAGAACAAGTTATAATGACCAGGATTCTGGAGAAGGGTCTGGATACATTTCTAGATGTAATATAACAAGTTATAGTGCCTAGGATTCAGGAGAAGGGTCTGGATACATTTCTAGATGCAATATAACAAGTTATAGTGACTAGGATTCTGGAGAAGTGTCGTTGATCCAGGGATTATTCCGATTGCCAGATTGGATTCAGGAAGGATTTTTTTCCCTACAATGAGGACAATTGGCTTCTACCTCATGGCGGGTTTTGCCTTCCTCTGGATCAACACTGTAGCACAAAAAGCTGAACTTGTTGGATGTCTTTTTTGAACACAAAAAGTATTCCTTATAAACATTCTTTAAATATTAAGAATAAACAGGACTATGCTAATGGGAACTATAATAAAGTAAGTGGCCTTTCAACCATCATCTTGAAATCATAATAGGCCATAATTACAAATATGCCATTATCTCTGAAAAAAGATGGCCACAAGAATACAAACCGGTTACACACGCTTAATCCTATTATGCTTGTTCACTCAACCAGGAAAGTTTGCTGATTTTTTTTTTCTTGGACACGATCAGATTTATCCCATTTCCAAAAGGCTTTATTAAATTGAATGTTTTTCTAGAATGCCGACAGCATCTGTGGTAATATTTTAAGCATGGTACTAGGTGTCCCACTTGCTTTGCTATCTGGATAAGCATGAATAAGTATTCAACGCATTACAATGAAAATTGAATTGCCCATACCCTACTCTATGATATCAAAATGATGTCCCCACATATGTTGGAAATATCAGCCATTTGTACGTATGCCAAGTAGTCCAAGCATGCTTGAACATAATGCTCCATGTTTAAGAAGGGGCGTGCCAGAATATCCAAATCCACTGTGTCTATTTCTTGCCATTTATTGGCCTGTAGTTTCACAAGTGTATCTGTTCTGTTCCAGTACACTCACCCTTTAAGATAGCCCCAGTGTAGTATAAAAAAGGCAGTTTTGCCAATCTGAAGTTTAAAATTTGTGAACCAGAATGACACCTTAGCTCAAGGTCCGTGGGTTACAAGAGCTTCTTGGACAAACCCAATTTCTGTGCAAGTCTCCACAAGGACTTTTATGGTGATGGCAGTGGGGACACTACAAATGCTTTTTAGGTCATGAAAGTGAGTGGGATCACCAGAACTACACCACAATTATTAAAAAGTGAACTTGGGCTCATAGTAAGGCTCTCCGTTGTCACGCCTGCTTAATTGCTTACTGTATATCTGACCCAGGTTCAGTTCTACAAACAAAGAAATAAAAAAGAAAACCATCTATATAAAGAAACTTTAAAAGAAGTAAACGTTCACTATACAGTTCTATTTTGCACACCATGTAACAGGGTGAAAACCTTGTTGGCTTATTTGCTGTACAGGACCAAGACAAGAGAAAAACAAACCACACAAGGTAATTAGTTGGAGTGTCTGTTTTTTCTACCAAAGGTGATCATATAGTTGGCCTCATTTTCACAGTGCAGATTACCATGTTTCTTCCATGCATTATGAGAAGCCAAAATACCGTAGTCAAGCTTAAACAGGTGAAGGTAGAATAGTTACAAGAAACTGCCTCCACCGCACACAAAAAATAGCAAAAACACCTAGGAGTGGGGGATGGCACCTCGCCGGCCCATAGACTATCATTGTTAGCGGTGCGTATACGCCGCTGGTAATTCACGTTACTTATCTCCCCCCGGGGCGTATTCGCCGAGCAGGGAGAGGAGACGTAATCCATGGTTCTCTATGAGAACTGTGGATTACTGTAATGACTGGGACGTATTCCAGCCCGTAACTTGCACACTCCGGCACGTAATTACGGACTGAAATACGTCCCATTTTAAGCCGTGTGAACATGGCCTAAACATTCAGATGACGCTAGACAAGAGATGTGCAGACCAGAATACAATAAGCTTATTTGGTAACAGCTATGTCCCCAACCACTCCACTATCTGCACACTTGGCCCAGTGAAGTCTTGAATGGGTTTTTTCAGAAATGTTTTTGTGTGCAGAAACATACGTTATACTTGGTGTACATTGATTTTAACCTATATGGGAAGGAAGGGGTGCTTCCATTTTGGGTTTCTGTCCCCGCCCACTCTCACAGGCTGTCATAAGAAGGGCAGCTTGCAGGTTGGGTGTTTTTTATTTTTTCTCTCTGAATAATGGCGGTCGGTTGACCCAGCGGGAGGCCTGATTGGCTCGATTGAGAGGTAAAGATAGGATAGGACTGCCCGATTTTTGAGATCACGTTGAAAGTCGTGGGCAGCTTAAACATCTTTTGATCAAAATATGTGAACCGAGAGTCTCAAAGTTTTTTCATGTATGATAGATAGCAAATGCTTCTTTAGGGATTTCCACGTAGTGTATTGCCCTTGAATGGGTAGAGACACAAAAGTGCTGTCAGACTCTTCTGGAGGCAGCTTGCCTTTCTTCAGAAAAAAAACCAATGGGTATATTGTAATAGGACAGCCCAATACTGCTCTACCCTGACATCTGCCATCAGGGAAGCATCATGAGCATTGCTATCTTAACATAAATCATCACACTGGGCAGTTGACAGGGATCCTTAAAGCCAGGGCTGTGGAGTCGGCAAGCCAAAGCCCCGACTCCGACTCCTCAATTTCCCAAACCTCCGACTCCTGACTCCCTCATACATGGCGCATATTTAAGTGATAACTTTACTGTAGTAAAATGGTAACATCAGGCTGTTCATCACCTTATGATACAATAATCAAGCTATTTAGGTAGAACAGACACTGCCAAGCAAAAGGGTAACAATGTTTTGATCTTTTGAACACTTGTGGGTAGAGTTGAAGAAAAAGCTGTATTTGTATCCAAGTCCAGTCTGCACCAACATTGGAAATGTGTAGAAGAGACCTGGGATCACATTTTGGTCAAGATATGCTTAATTCTGATCCAGAGCCCAGAAGGATTCAGGCAGTATTGAAAACCAAAAGGTGGATTTCCCAAATACTAACAAAATGATAGAAATTAACATTTTGATTTTTAGTAGCAAAACCGTAACAATGCAGTTACAGGAAAGACTCTGCAGAACTAAGCAGATGCTAAATACTTGCAAGTCTAATTTTTGTATAAGATCGGTAAGATGACTGTATATAAAATTACAGTAGCCTCATGTACAAAGCTGTAGTGGGTGGAGAGATATGGAGCCTGAAAGTCACAAATTCAAAACATTGTTACCATTTTGCTTGTCCGTGTAAAATATATTTATTGGGTATGACTTTAGAACACAAAAAAATTGTAAATATGCAAAACACTGGAGGAACATTTGTGGAGTCTCTGAATTTGTTCTGAGAAATAGTATTGCCTCCATCAGATTCTGCATACATGACCTCAGATCTGATCTCATTATTTCCAGGCTAGAGAACGGCCTCTCTACAATAACTTGGGTTGGGGGGCAAGCGCACCACAGGGACAACATTTCTAACAATGTCAGGGTATAAAGGAATTGCCTCAGCCACAGTCAGTTTTGATGAATGGTTGAACTCTATTTCTTTGAAAGCAGGTGAAAAATTTTGCTGAAATTTGTTTGTCATGGATCGGAATCTTTTCCCCTGGGGCAGTGCTTTGCCTGCTCCAAATCATCAATTACACTCCTCATGTGATGAGGCTGAAGATATGGGAGCAGTAGCACTGGCCGGACCCAATTCCTCTTGCTCTTTGCATCGAACTAACTGGACCAACTTATTATATATTTTGGGAGTCTGAGTCGGTCCCTTTTATGACGACTCCGACTCCTGCAAAATAGGCACCGACTCCGACTCCATAGCCCTGCTGAAAGCACGGTGGCCCCATACTAATTCATGAAAGGAATTAGGAGCTAATTTTCCTGATCACCCGCCTTTATTTGCAAGAAAAATTTCACCATTTTTATTGCTGGCAATGTTACGGAAGCAGAATATTGTAATGGAACTGTGGGAGACCATTAACGCTTGGAGACAACAATTGCAGACAGTGTCCATTTCCGTTATTGAAAGCAGAGTTTATGTGTTCCAAGAATTTCGTGTGTGTTGTGAAAGGTCGGAAAAAAATATGAGAACATGCAGATTTTTGTTTTTCAAGTTCAAAGCTTTTGTAATAATTTCCAAACATTAGTATTATTAAAAGAGTTGTATTAAAGGGTCTGTTTGGTTAATTTTTTTTGTTTAGCATTCTGTTGATCTAAAATAAAGTGATATCTACCTCTCCTCATCTGGGATCCAGCGTCGCAGTCTTGATGCGAACGGGACGTCGCCGCTGCAGCGGTCATGTGTCACTGACGGACATCACTATTTGGTGGTGTCAGCCAATGACACGTGACCATTGGAGACAAAAAGCAGAATAACCACCATATGTGATTAGGCACTTACACATCCGTTTTTTTGCACTTTATCCCCACTGATGATCCCACTATACTTGTGGAGAAAACACATTTGGGAGCATTAACTGTAAAGCCTGGAGTAGGGGAAAGATCTGGGCAGTCCTAGCAGGGCTGCCCTTTTCGGGTCAGGCTCTTCACTGAGGGACAGCACTTTAGGGTTTGTAATGAAGAGAATATACTCCTCCATTAATTTTATAGGGACACTGGACCCTCATAGGACAACATGCAAGGATCATTTGCTGGACACTGCAAATTTTGTCAGGGAATGTTCCTGTCAATATTTGGACTTAAGGGCCGTTCACACGGCTTATTTTGGGCACGGATTGCACGCCGTACTGCGCTGCAATACAGCTGGAATCCGTCCCAGCCATAACAGTAATCCACAATTCTCATAGAGAACTATGGATTCCGTCTTTCCTACCAGCTCGGCAAATACGCCGAGGGGGGAGAAAGTGACATGTTCATTATCCCGGCGGTATACGCGCCGTGGATAATGAAAGTATATGGGGCTGGCGGGCAGCGCCCCCACCCCTTATTCAAGCCGTATTGCGGGCGGAATCTGTCCCACAATTACGGCTTGAATAAGCCATGTGAACCGGCACTTACAGAAAAGGCTGTGGTGAATTTATTATTTGCTCTTTTTTATGTACGCGTTTAGCCCCTCTGAGGTTGATGTCTACCGCACAATCTCTCTTGTTGTACATTGTTTTCTAAGAGTTTGGTTTATTCTATGTGGCTCTTTGTAAACAATTGTTTTATTAAAAAAATATTACGTTTTATTTTAAGGTTTTCTTATTTTATTAACTTGCTTTAGCATTTACCTCTCCTCTCATCTGTGATCCAGGACGTCACCATCTTTAATCTCTACCCGTTTACTGTTTTTTTTTTTTCTGGTCTTGACCCGAACGAGACACCACCGCTGCAGTGGCAACATCATTGGCGGACATCACCATTCTGAGTGCTCAATTTCAAACTGTGACGTCAGCCAGTGACATGTGACCGCTGCAGCCAAAGAGTGGATCAAGACCAGAAGAAAGAGAAAACCAGTGGAGAGGGAGAATGACGTAGCAGAGGATCCCAGATGACAGAAGAGGCAAGTAGAATTTATTTTCTTTCCATTTTAAAAACGCAGCATTACGCGAAACAAGAAAAAAAAAATGTATGGCATCTTTGTATCAAAACATTGATTTTTATTAAGGTGTCAATAATAGAAAATGTATTTCATCAATAATTTACATTTTTATTGCTGTGAATGGTTGTGCAGCCACAGCCTAGTGCCTATAACGCTGTTTGGGTGGGCCCAATTCATAAAGTGTCTACATTATTGGGACAACACTTTTAAAAAAAACGACCTGTCTGACATATTCCACACTGGAATTTATCTGCGCAAATTATTTCCTTCATTTATTTATAAGTTTGCTTTTGCACAGGTCAGAAATACTGCAGTTTTCTTTTTGCAGAAGATATGAAATGCATTACAGATTCAGCAAAGTAGTTATGATTTTCACAAATATTTAAATTTTTTCTGCTATTCGCTGTGGATAAAAGCCTCACAGATTTGATACAATTGAATTGAAACCTACAGTGCAGATTTTAAATTTATTTATGGTGCAGATACACTGTGGAGTTTTTGGGGCTTTTCACTTTAACTTTTACATATGCAGCAAATTCTTCTGCAAATATGCTGCATATTTTAAATATATTTGGTGCGGGTTTTGCTGGTGTGGATTTACTGGCAGAGTCTGCAGCATTACCAACTGTTATGGAGGCACGGTCACATGATGGATGGATGTAGTAAATTTCGCTGCAGTTCTGGATGCAGATTAACCCCATTTACTAAGGTGGAATCCAAATGGATTTTGGACTACATGCAGATTTTGCATAGAAATACAATTTCAAAATACAGATTTGGTTGGAATGTTTCACTGCAGTGTTTCAAATATGTCAATGTGTCGCACATAGGTACAGTGGGGGGGAGAGGGGTGGAGAGAGTATTTAGTTAACCACCAATTGTGTAAGTTCTCCCACTTAAAGATGAGAGAGGCCTGTAATTGACGTCATAGGTAGACCTCAACTATGAGAGAGAAAATGAGAAAACAAATCCAGAAAATCACATTGTCTGATTTGGAAAGAATTTATTTACAAATTATGGTGGAAAGTATTTGGTCACCTACAATCAAACAAAATTTCTGGCTCTCACAAGCCTCTTAACTTCTTTAAGAGGCTCCTCTGTCTTCCACTCATTATCTGTAGTGATAACACCTGTTTGAACTTATCAGTATAAAAGACATCTGTCCACAACCTCAAACAGTCACACTCCAAACTCCACTATGGTGAAGACCAAAGAGCTGCTGAAGGACACCAGGAACAAAATTGTAGCCCTGCACCCGGCGGAAGACTGAATCTGCAATAGGCAAGCAGCTTGGTATGAAGAAATCAACTGTGGGAGCAATAATTAGAAAATGGAAGACCACAAGACCACTGAATCTTCCTCGATCTGGGGCTCCACGCAAGATCTCACCCCATGGGGCAAAATAATCACAGGAATGGTGAGCAAAAATCCTAGAACCATACGAGGGACCTAGTGAATGACCTGCAGAGAGCTGGGACCAACGTAACAAAGGCTACCATCAGTAACACACTACGCCACCAGGGACTTACATCCTGCAGTGCCAGATGTGTCCCCCTGCTTAAGCCAGTACATGTCCAGGCCTGTCTGAAGTTTGCTAGAGAGCATTTGGATGATACGGAAGAATATAGGGAGAATGTCATAAGGTCAGATGAAACCAAAGTAGAACTGTTTGGGAGAAACATAACTCGTCGTGTTTGGAGGAGAAAGAATGCTGAGTCGCATTCAAAGAACACCATACCTACTGTGAAGCATGGGGGTGGCAACATCATGCTTCGGGGTGGTTTCTCTGCAAAGGGACCAGGACGACTGATCCGTGTACATGAAAGAATGAATGGGGCCATGTATCATGAGATTGTGAGTGCAAACCTCCTTCCATCATCAAGGGCATTGAAGATGAAACGTGGCTGGGTCTTTCAGCATGACAATGATCCCAAGCACACCGCCAGGGCAACGAAGGAGTTGCTTCGTAAGAAGCATTTCAAGGTCCTGGAGTGGCCTAGCCAGTCTTCAGATCTCAACCCCACAGAAAACCATTGGAGGGTGTTTAAAGTCCGTGTTGCCCAGGGACAGCCCCAAAACATCACTTCTCTAGAAGAGATCTGCCTGGAGGAATGGGCCAACATACCAGCAACAGTGTGTGCCAACCTTGTGAAGACTTACAGAAAACTTTTGCCCCCTGTCATTGCCAACAAAGGATATATGACAAAGTATTGAGATGAACTTTTGTAATTGACCAAATACTTCTTTCCACCATAATTTGCAAATTCTTTCCAAATCAGACAATGTGATTTTCAGGATTTGTTTTCTCATTTTGTCTCTCATAGTTGAGGTCTACCTATGATGTCTATTCCAGGCCTCTGTCATCTTTTTAAGTGGGAGAACTTGCACAATTGGTGACTAAATACTTTTTTTCCCCCACTGTACACTTGTTCGTAAACGCAAGTTAAAAATAATTTGATTTTACAGATTTCAGTAGGCACACTACTCCCCCTAAACACCTAAATTTATAAAATATAATCTAATTAACCAATAAAAAAAACAAAAAACACAATAACAGAAAAATAGTTGGTTTTCTTTTAACACAGCAGATAAGCTACTATGTGTGTGCCGGGTATTGGCATAACTAAATGGTCATGTTAACACAGTAAAATGTAACCAAATGTGTGACACAAAAGGTCATCGGAAAATGTACTCTAAGGGGAATATTCTTTCATGTGACCCGTTCAAGTTCTTCTAATCAATACTAGAGAATGGTTTCAAAAGGGGGTGATAAAAGTTGCTTTAAACCCACCAGCTACAAGCTCTGAACAGATGATCATCATTAGGGTTCTGTTACAATCCTGTACAGAGAAGCTGTATAAAATGTATCCTATTAGCACATGGCCAGTCTGTTTGACAACTGCAGTCTCTAAGACAAATGGCAGCTGCTGCCCTCTGAGGTCTCAAGTCAGGTCTGCAGGGAATTACAAACCCAAGTGGGGGGAAAAAAAAAAAAAAAAGAAAAAAAAAGGTATTGCTTGTTCATCAGAGGCTGCTTCAAGGAAAATGGCAATA
This sequence comes from Phyllomedusa bahiana, assembly GCA_025379985.1. Classification (NCBI taxonomy): domain Eukaryota; kingdom Metazoa; phylum Chordata; class Amphibia; order Anura; family Hylidae; genus Phyllomedusa; species Phyllomedusa bahiana. The sequence goes on from JAODAL010000048.1 coordinate 385,058, forward strand.
AGAAAAGAGCATCAAAGGATCAGATTTTAAAATGTTGTATATACATACTCTCACAAACACACTATGTGTGTATATATATATCTATATATATATATATATATATATATATATATATACACACACTATTATTATATAATAAAACACACAAATATATATATTTTATACCCCACTATAATATATATAATTATACACACATATATATATAATTATACACACTATATATATATTATTATCACACTATATAATATATATTATAACACATATAAAATATTATACACACTAATAATATATATTTACACACTATTATAAAAATATATATATATATATTTTACACATATTAACACACTATATATATAATTATACACACTATATATAATAATATTATATAACACACTAAAATATATATTATAAAATAATATAAATATATTTTTACACATTTATATAATATATATTATCACAATTTTTAAATTTACACACTATATAATATAAAATTAAACACACTTAATATATAATAATATATATATATATATTTATATTTATTATACACACACAAAAATTTAATAATATACACGCATACATACACATTATATACTTTGTGTGCGTATATTTTATCCTAGAATGAAAAACCACACAACAACTTAAGGTGGGGAAGTTAACATCACATGATGTAAAAGTTTTTAAAAAAATGGAACCTAAGGGAGAATGAGTTTTCTAAAGAAGGGGAAAAAAAAAAAGTTCTGCATCTTTAGAACATAAAAAGCATACATTTTTGCTGCAAACATTTCCAATTCATTTTTTAAACAGCACAGAAAAATAAAACACGGTATGAATCCAGCCTCAGAGTGACCACACCTCTTCTTTGGAATGTGTAGAAGGCTCCCTCTAACTTATCATCTATGACAACTAATTTGCAAAACAAAGCAGAAATATCCCACGAAAATCTTAAACCAAGTTACAAAGTGTATGCACATTTGCAGAGCAGTCTTAACAGTATTATGGGCCCCCAGGCAGAACACTGCAGTGGGCCCTGCCTAAATACATGACATCACACTAGGCCATGCCTCTTGCCACACCCAGGCACACCCATATCACGCGCTTATGTCAGCCTGCAGCCTACAAGACTAATTGGCAGGGCAGGGAGTCCTTGGCTTCCTTCTCCACCATGGTTTTTAACTGTTTGCATATCCTAAAAACACACAAACCGTTAAATAGCTAAAGCTAACCAAGGGATCCAAGGTATGTTTTTTGTATTCCTAGGACATACCTATACCAGCTGGGGCCCACATACTTGGAAATGGAAAAGATGGCCCTGCACATTTGGATTGCATTTAAAAAAAATCACTTTGCAGGCATCTGCATGGCATAAATGTTTTTCCATAATGAGACTATGAAAAGGTGGTTGTTCCATAGAAATCAATGTAAAGAGGCTCATTTTTGCAGGCAGCCTCAAAAGGTCCCTCTTTGGGGCTGCATGCACCAAGCTCTTGCGGCTTCCTCCAGTCTGTGGTGGCTTTCACCTCTGAAGAGTTGCGCACTAGTCCCCTTTTAGAGATCACACATGAACTCCTTGTGAATTTAAAAAGCCAGTGTGCGCCACCACTTCGTTTGCATCCCTAATGCCCACAATTTCAGAGCCTGTTCCCCCTATTGCTTTAGCAATAATGTTCCTTAGAGAAAATGAACAGCAACGATGTACTCTAAGTATTCCTATGTTTTTGACTCACTTTTTTTTCTTTAATGGGGTTTTCCTACCATATAATGTGATGACATACTGCTGCGATATGCCGTCACTTTATTATTAAAGGGGTTTTGCCACGAAGTAAAATTGATGTGGGAAACTTGCAAACTAAGTAATAAACATTTTCACCATTCATCATTATTAAAAATTCTGCACCGTTTTTGTTTTAGCTGCTCCTTTAGTGATCCATTGTTTACAGCTTGTCTCCAGGGGATACGACCAGGGCTGAGAGCTCCTCAGTCCTGGTCAGACATGCTCAGACATCACTTCTCCTCAGGCAGCTACTGAGTGTTCAAACCCCAGGTGCTATCATTCTACCCCTGTCCTCTGTGCTCCTTAGTAATAAGTCAAACCGTGCAAATAAATAAAAAAGAAACCTCAATCAGGTCTGTGCATTGATAAAGAGAAAAAATCCACCGGTTTGGTTCCTGCAGGGGTTTGAACCTAAGACCCTTGTGCTATGAGGTAAAAGCTTTACTTCTGAGCTACTCACAGCTTTATACATAAACAGACCTTTCTTTGACTAAAGAAAGGAAATGCATGGTGTCATCCCGCAGGGTCACATGATATGCAATGCAAACAAATCACACACGCCCCCTTCTGGGCACACAGAGCTGAAGAGCTGGATGGAGGAGGTATGAAAGGAGATTGTGGCAAAACCCCTTTAAGATGGTTTGACCTCCGGGATCCCCATATATGCCAAAAATGGGCTGGACCACTAATCAGAAATGGCTACAATATTCCAGCCACATACTAACACTTCAAAAGAGAAGAAAAAAAAAATTGCCTGGGGTTGGCCTCTTGGACTCTGCTTTTCAGTACATTTCCACTCTAAGTCAGATAGAACCCACCAGATTAAACATAACTGCCAGGTAGGCCTTGTGACAACTAACCTACAGTCTGTATAAAATGCTCCTCACCACCCTTTACATTCTTAAAGCATCTTTAGCATCAGAAATACAACAAATTTAAGAACTCAAATGGCTTTTAGGCCATGTTCACGCGGCTTAAAATGGGCCGTATTTCAGTCCTTAATTACGCGCCCAAGTGCGCAAATTACGGGCTGAAAACGGCCCATTCATTACGGTAATTCACAATTCTCAGAGAACTATAGATTACGTCTCCTCTACCTGCTCGGCGAATCCGCGGGGTGGGGATATAATCGACAGGTCACTTTCTAGCGGCGTATACGCGCCACTAGTAATGATAGTCTATAGGCCGGCGAAGTGCCGGCCCCCCGCTCCCGGCCACACGGCGTAATTGCGGGACGTAATTACATCCCGCAGTTAAGCTGTGTGAACCTAGCCTTACTCTAACAAAAAACTTAAAAAGTTCAGTAAAATATGTACCGTATATACTCGAGTATAAGCAAAAATGTGCTGAAAAATCCAACCTCGGCTTATACGCGAGTCACTGTCGGCGCTCGGGCGCTGCGATGGCCCAGGCGCCGGCAGGGACACTGCAGCTATATGCAGTTCCTCAGGGAGCGCATATAGCTGAAGGCCGAGTACAGCGCACAGTGTCCGGGCACTGCGGTGGGCCAGGCGCTGTCAGCGATTTCTTCCCCTGTATGCGACTCCTCCGGAGCGCACACAGGTGAAGAGATACCACTGCGGAGCAGACAGCGAGCGCTTCCTGCTCTGCAGTGGACTCCGGGCGGCCGCAGACTCGCGGCTGTTCGAAGTTTCCGGCACAGGCAGCGTGTGTTAACACGCTGCGTGCGCGGCCTGATGACGTCACCCACCTGTGCTGTGAAGACAGAGGAGAGCGCCCGGGAGACGGAGCAGCGGGGATCGAGGTAAGTGGTTGTATTTTGTTTTAAAACCCTACCTATACCTGCCTAGGGGACCTATACCCTGCCTATACCTGCCTAGGGGACCTATACCCTGCCTATACCCTACCTATACCTGCCTATGGGGATCTATACCTGCCTATGGGGGACATTAAACTGCCTATACCTGCCTATGGGGAATATTAAACTGCCTATGTAATTTTATTGGTATCTATTTTTATTTTTAAAATTCACCAGTAGCCGCTGCAATTTCCACCCTAGGCTCATACTCGAGTCAATAAGCTTTCCCGGTTTTTGTGGCAAAAGTAGGTGCCTCGGCTTATACTCGGGTTGGCTTATACTCGAGTATATACGGTATATAAATATCTCTCAAACTACTTTAAAAAAAAAACAAAAACATTTTTTTTATCGCTGAATACACAATCCAAACAGAATATCGGCGGTTTTTCTCTACTGGTTTATAAACTATTCACAAAACGTTCATGTTATTTGGCTTTTGGCTGAAATTTCAGGATGAACATAAAAAAATGTGCCTTTTTTTATTAACTGAATGAGAACATCTTAACTTTAGATTGCATATGTCCAACTGTTAAATGTTTCAGTACTTTTTGCACAACTTGCTGACCTCTAACAAGGAGATCAATCGCAAAATTCACATCAGGTGTTTGATCCCCGAATCGCTCAATAAATTTATGGAACCAATTTTAATTAGGATTTAAACAGTCCTCTTCATCATGCTGTTCATATTTTGACATCATGAGACCAAGACAACACCTAACAATTTCTCAATAGTACCTCGCCATTGCGAAGCTGCAAGCAAGTTGCTCTCAGACGGAAGTTGCCACTGAGCTTAGAGTGTCATCAGCAGGTTGCAACAGAGATTAGAAGAGTCGCAAAAAGCTAAAGAAGTGGACGTCTTTTGGCTACATCACACACTGATGACCGCTTCATTGTACACAATGCTCTGCGGAACTGGATGATGAATGCGACAACTCCAAGCACATTTAAGGGAGGTGAGAGGCAACCAAGCATCATGTCAGACCATTCTTTACCATTTACATCAGCGTGGTCTGCGTGCTAGACAACCGGCAAAGGTACCTGCCCTGGCTGACGGATCGCGCTCTCCTTGACATCTCCAGCATCACTGTCTGCCATAATTTCTGCTCAGAGTGTATTGACTTTCATCACTGAACGGCACACTACTGTCCCTCGTCCAGCATAGATGCTTCCTGGCCCAAGTAAGACTACGATGCCCGTGTCTGGGGGTGTGGTCAGATACCCTTGCCAATAGACTAGCACACAGACCACGCTGATGTAAACAGTTACGAATAGTCTGACATGACACTTGGGTCCCTCGCACCTCCCATCACTCCGCCGGAAGTTCTGTGGCATTCATCATCCAGTTCCACAGGGCATTGTGTACAATGAAGCAGTCATCAGTGTGTGATGTAGCCAAAGGATGTTCACTTCGTTGCCTTTCTGAGACTCTTCCAGTCTCTCTCTCTTTTGCAACCTGCTGATGACACTCCAAGTTCAGTGTAAGGTGGTGTCTTAGTCCCCCTATGTCAAAATGTGAACAGCATGATGAGGAGGACCGTTTAAATCCCAATTCAAACTGATCCCCTAAACTTATTGGGCGATTCAGGGATCAAACACTTGTTGAGAATTTCGCCATTAAAGATCTTTGTTAGGGTATGTTCACACGTTATTTTTGGGGCATATTTCGGCATGAAATATGCCCCGCAATTACAGTAATTCATAGCTCTCATTAAGAGCTATGATTACTCAATGCTTTCCCCAGCGTAAAACATTTGAGGAAAACATTTGATATGTGAACGGGAACTGGATGTCAGTGTTTTACAAGTACATGCTGGCCAGCTCATACTTCCTGGCGTACTGCAGGACGTACAGTACGCACCACAATAAGCCGTGTGAACAGATCCCAAGAGATCAGCAAGTTTTGCAAAAAAAGTACTGAAACATTGGACATGTGCATTCTAAAGTTAAGTGATGGTCTCATTTAGCGCATTCAAAAAAAATAAAAAATTCCAAGCAAATTTTGTCCATCCTGAAATTTCAACCCAAAGTCAAATATCCCTACAATTTTGTGAGCACATATTTACTTTAGCCATAAACAGTCTAGTTAGTAAGTTGAATTCTATTAGTGTCAACTAATTATGATGCTCAGTTAGCTTCTAACCAGCCGTGAGACAATGATAATACAAGGGCTATAGAATATGTCATCTCATTTGTACACTTTCTGAATGTTTTCTCTTTGCTTATAAAAAGACACCATTATTTCAAGCTTTTCCTCACATTTTAACAAGAGTTCTTGATTCTTTTTCTATTCATACATTTTTTAGGCATTTTTCAAGTCCTATAATGAGACCATGGGGGGGGAAAAAAAAATCTGCTATATCAAGCAGGCTGCAAAATAATTACTATGGACACAAAATAATGGAAAAGAAAACATATTTGAGTGTTATATAGATCACATATTTAGGTTTTCATACAATATCTGATTATGCTAATGTTTAGCAACAAGAACTGCATTGCACAACCCTCAGATGTACACAAGTAATAAATAACTATAGTAATGACTGTCCATAAAGCAAAATAGGATGAAACTCAAGCAGCTAAACTATTTTCTGTGGTTACGGATCAGTGAAGACACTAAAAGCAGGGTTTTTCAGAAGCTTTTCTTATGTTGACCCAGACACTGTTACTCAAGGTCAATGGTGACAATCAAGGAGGAATTATTCCAACATCTCAGATTTTTCTGTCTCTTTAGGGTCAAAATCGAATGCTGTGGCTACCAAATGGTAACAAAAATCACGGCTCCACAATATTTCTGGGAATCCCACCGTCGTACCAGCCAAATTGGCCACCGATTTTGGGTGTGATTTTGTCCACATACCTCTTACTAATCATAGAGCAACGGGCTTAATTGCTGAAAATACTATAAGCTAAAGTCACAAACAGAAGGCGAACTATATAGGTCTTGTTCAAATCTGCGCTTAATTTTCCATTCAGAGCTTCCATCGCAGAGCTAGAAGTGGACCCATTTAACGACAGATAAGACTGGCACCCAATGAACCTCATGGGCTGCAACAGAGTGTCAGGTGTCTGTCGTATTTTTTTCTGTCATTTTTTACGTAATCTGCAAGAGAGGTTTTGAACAGATCCTACAATGCAGATGTGAACTGGAACTTACCTGGTTTATATCCCTCATTTCTATCTACAGAACACTGCAGATTTTTGGATTTCACAAAATAAACACTAACAGTGACAATGTGTCTGCTGGTAGTAGTGCTACAGTCTGTAAAACAAGTCCTTTTATCAAGCTCAAGGGTAACATAAGACGTATTAACAATGCTTAACTCAATGTTTAATATGACAGCTCAGCGTTTCCATTTTTCAAAAGAACAGACCGCTGTAGAATATTTATGACTGTAACAAAACCTTGAAGAGTTCTATAAATTCATTAGTTTTTCCTTAATCAATTATTGGATCAACATGCACATTAGCTTGTCACAGCCTAATTCAAAAAAAGCAATTACAGCTCCATACTTTATATAAAAAGATGACAGAAGAAATCTATGTTAAACCAGCCAGAGCACGATGAAAACGCTAAGAAAACCGATTAAGAATGATTTATTTGATATTTTTCTGTGTGGAAGTTAATTACAAATAACTTAAATTCTTTATTATTTTACAGCATGTAATTTATGCAACAAAGATTGTGGTGTGCAGACTTCGAATGCAGTGTATCCAAACAGCAAACAGGGACACAGCAATGAACCAACAGTTCTTTCTTCTACAGCCACCACCACTAGTGTACCGGCAACACAGTAAGAGCACATACACACAAGCATATTCAGGATGTGTGCTCTAAGGACCTAGAATACACCGTCTTTAAAACTTTTAGGACCTTTGCTGAACCTCAGTGTGCCTCACTCACTTTGGTACCCTAAAAAAAAGCATCATTAACTATTCTATGTTTTACAACAAAATTTAAACTGCACATTCCTTTACGGCAATCTGAATATTGGCACAACATACATGTATGGACAAAATTGTTGATACCCTTCGGTTAAAGAAAAATGCACAAACCCACAAGGGTCACTGAAATAACTTGAAACTGAAAAGTAATAAAATTGAAATTTACTGAAAATCATCAAATGAAAATAAAGACATTGGTTTTGTGGATTGACCAGAAAAAAATGGACAAAAATAATGGTCACCTCAGCTTAGTATTTTGTTGCACAACCTTTTGAGGCAAAAAAAGCATTTTCTGTAACGCTCAAACTTCAGCCCCTGTCCACAGGTATTTTGGCCCACTCCTTGTGAGCAAACTGCTGACGCTGCCTCAGGTGTGAAGGTGCCCTCTCCAGACTGTATGTTTCAGCTCCCTCCACAGATGTTAAATAGGATTTGGAGCTCAGTCAGAATAGTCCAATGCTTTGCTCTTACCGTAGCCATTCTTGGATGTTTTTAGCTGTGTGTTTTGGATTATCATCCTGTTTGAGGACCCATGATCTCCGAATGAGACTACATTTTATGACACTCGCTCCAGAATGCCTTGATAGTCTTGATATTTTATTGTAACCTGCAGAGATTCAAAGACTCCCTATGCCAGATGTAGAAAAGCAGTCCCAAAACATAACCAGACCTTCACAATGTTTCACAGTACAATGTTCTTTTCTTTGTCTGCGAACACAGAACTGATGTGACTTGCCAAAAAGTTCCACTTTTGCTTTATCTGTTTATATAAAGCTTTGTGGCTGGTCAATATGCCTTTTAGCAATTTTTATTCTTGCTTTTTTATTATTTCCTTTTAACAGTTGTTTCGTCCTTGATCGTCTTTCATCATGTCCAGTTTGGCAAAGGCAGTGATGGTGTGATCTGACACCGATGTAACTTGACCTTAGAGCCCCCCCTCTCTGGAAGTTGTTCTGGGCTCTTTGGTTACCAGTTATATTACCCGTCTCTGCAATTTATCAATTTTCCTTTGGCAGCCACGTCAAGAGATGTTGGCTACAGACCCATAGACCTTAAACTTCTGAATAATATGTGCAACTGTAGTTAGAAGAGCATTAAGCTGTTTGGAGACGATCTTAAAGACTTGGCTTGTCTATAATCTCTCCTTAGCTTCCTTTAGTCCCTGTTCAGTGTGGTACATACCATGATACCAAATAGCAAAGTGACTACTTTTCAGCCTTTAAATACGCAGACCGACTGATTACAAGTTTGAAGACACCTGTGATGCCAATTACAGTATACACCTTAGTTAAACATGTCCCTATAGTCACATTATATTCAATGTTTTCTGGGGGTTTGATCATTCACCAGTGTTGATAAATGTGGCGCAGGAAAGAACAGTCTAGTCTAACTTTGTACCACCATTAAGTTGCCTTACTTTTACACCACTATAAAAATTATGGTGCATGTTAAGCCACTTTTACATGAAGCCACACCCATTTTACAAGGTCACACCCCCTTATTGGACAAGGCACATTAGTGTCTTGTCTAGGTGTCTAAAACACATAGAAAATGTGGTGTAAAGCATGTAAGAATGCCATAATTCTAGCGCAACTGCAGTGATAAATGTGTCCCAATGTCTGATTATCATTATTTCATTTTTAATAAGTTTTAAGAAATTTTTACTTTTGACAGTTTTAAGTAATTTCAGTGACCATTGTGTGCTTTTCTCTCTAACGGATGTGTACCAACAATACTGTACACGTGTATATTTTGAAGATGTCCATTATTTGTATCTAAGCATGCTCGAACATGATGCACAATAAGTAAGAATTAGACACTTTGAACGAGTGAACCGCACTGTCCGGCTAAAGACCTGTGTAGTGGATATCATGAATATTGTTTTCATATTACTACAATGTGTTTAGCTGGAATATTTTTGGAATAAAGTCTTGCTCTTCACCTGGAGCTGGGGCTTACATTCGGATATATGCTTAAATACAATGCATAATTTTCAGGAAGACGTGTGCAGAATATCCACTGTGTATATTTCTTTCCATATACTGGCCCATGGCTTTTTTCTAGTACACACACCAATTTAGGTAGGCCTATAAAAAAAAAGTGCTAAATCTGCCAAACATGACAGTGCTGTGACTTGACACAATTTTGATGGAAGGTACAGTATGTGCAGTTCACATTTCATTGTAATATGTTAAGTAGTTTAAAAGTTATTTGTGCTTTTTCGAGCACCAAAGTGTGGGACACCCAATATATGGTTTGCATTCTAAGTTTAAAGACTATATAATGGGAGCATTTACACAAAAAAATGTAATGTATATATTCACCCAAAAGCCATAAAAGGTCTTCATATAACCAACCTTTACTGCCTAACGACTGGGTGCCACCTAATCCAGAGAACTGGGATACCATATGCCTGCTGCCAGCTACCTAATGGCTAAATGACTCCCCCTGATGTTACTGGAAAGTGTGCATTTCTGGCCATTTCTCCACCAGACACAGGGATCACCACTGCCATTCTGAGGATTGCTGGGGTTACTATCAAACCCCAGCCCACATTGCAGCATTAACCAGAGCTTTCCATTAAGAAAGAGAAGGATGTCTGTCATCCATCCACCCTAGCACCATTGCCTCTCTCACTGGGAAACGCGTTTCCCTAAGGAAAATTCTATCATGGTGCGACCATTGCTCCTCATCAAGGACGCCAAACAGACAACATAGGAGAAAAAGGGATCGTAAGAGACTTCAAAACTGATAAAAAAAAAAGTCTAACATCTCTTTCCAGGACATAACTATCTTGGGACAATCTCATATGATTTGCAAGAAATCAGCAAATGCTTCAGTACATCTGATATATGAAGGAATGCCACCCATTTTATACAAGCGCACTGGTGTAAGGTAACTCTGGTGCAGAATATAATTTTGAATGAATAGGAGAAACTAACACATGGATTTAAAGGAGTTGTCTCACTACAAAGAATAGCTTTCAAAATGTAGGGAACACTAAATGAAAACGTTTTCCAAATATATTGCTTTGTTCATCTTTTTTTAAGGAGCTACAAATGATTTTACCACCTTCTGAGGGCTTTCTAGTTTCCCAAGTGACCGACCTGTGTACTCCTCCTTCCCTGCTGTTTGTTCTATCTGATAGCTGGGAGTGACATCATTACACAGGTTGTGGCCCTGAATGAGATCTTGTGTGTTATCAGATCTTTCAGACAAAAGACAGTAATTACTCTGTTTACATTAGCTGAGAAGCTTCTCAGTACCTCAGAGAAGGTAATTTATTTAATCTAGACTGATAAACATAATAAACAGAGAAGTCTGAATACACAGAGCTTATATGCTAATTACAAACAGCTTGACCAGGAAATGACAGAGCAAAGCAGCATTATTTTTCATTCATGCATCCTATGAAACTTTGAGATACGACAACCCCTTTAAATATACCAATTAGTGGGTAGTGAGAAAACAACACTCAAGGGGAGGAAAACTGTGAAGATACTGCATGACGCAATTGGAGGCAACCATCAAAAGGTACGAAAAAGGTGCCCCATATTGTGAATGGAAAAATTCTAAAGCCTCAAAAACATTGACAACATCCCCCAAAGCACACACCTCATCCACATACCTCCATCTTGAAGCTTCAATAACTCTGGCAAACCTGGGTTTTGGCACAGAGGAACCTTTGCCAGTATATCAGCAAACTGAGTTTGAGACTTAACCCATTTCCACACACCCAAATTCCATTTTTATGACAAATTATTATTATTTTTTGAGCGCCCTTGGTTCCAGAGCGCTGTACATTCAGGTTTCATACATAACATAGGCCAAACAAGTACAAAGGTAACAAATTAATAACTAACAACTGGTACAGAAGGAGAGAGGTCCCTGCCCGTGAGGACTTGCACTCTAAAAGGAAGGTGGGAAGAGACAGAAGGTGAGGGGCAGACATGGTTGTGGAGAGTGTAGTGACAGCAGGGTTATTGTTGGTTATAGGCAATCATGAAGAGATGGGTGACATGGGAGAGTGAGGTGTTGGGGCATTAAGTTCCAGAGTATGGGGGAAGCACGGGAGAAGTCTTGGAGACTTATGTGAGGAGTTGACACGGGGAGAGCAGAGAAGAAGGTCCTGTGAGGAGCGGAGATTGCGTGAGGGGAGAGATCTGGAGATTAAGGCGGATATGTATGGAGGGGAGCGGTTATGGAGAGCCTTGTAGGTCAAGGTTGCTAACTTGTACTGGATTCGCTGGGCAATGGGAAGCCAGTGAAGGGAGTGTCAGAGGGTAGAGGCAGAGGACTATCGTGGAGTGTGGTGAATAAGAGGGGAAGCAGAGTTAAGGATGGATTGGAGTGGAGCAAGGGTGCTAGCTGGGAGGCCACAGAGAAGGATGTTGCAATAGTATAGGCGTGAGATGACGAGGGCATGGACCAGCAGTTTTGTGCTTTTGAAGTTAAAGAATGAGCAGATACAGGAGATATTTTTTAGGTGGAGGCGGCAGGCAGAGGTGAGGGCTTGGATGTGCGGTTTGAAGGACAGATTGGAGTCCAGGGTTATCTCAAGGCAGCGGACTTGTGGAGCTGGTGAGAGAGTGTAGCCATTGACTGATAGAGAAATCAGGTGGAGGGATAGAGTGGGACGGTGGGAAGATTATGAATTCAGTTTTCTCCACGTTTAGCTTCAGAAGACGTGAGGAGAAGGAGGATATGGACGAAAGACAGTCAGGGATCCGGGAGAGTAGAGAGGTAATATCTGGGCCGGAGATGTAGAGTTGGGTATCATCAACATACAGATGGTATTGAAATGCATGTGATGCTTTTAGTTGACCCACTCAATTCACCACCTAGGTCCATTTCAGCATACCCTTTTAAGGAACAAAAAGTTAAGTTTATATCAAAGTACCCATACAAGATTTTACCCTAAAAAAAAAAAGCTATTGAAGATCAACTTCTACCCACTGCAGCATATTCTCCTAGGTTTGGCTAAAACAATGCAATCAAAATTGCAGCAACTTGCACTACGTAAAAGGTTGTAGTTGTTCTGCAGCACATTGACAGAAAGGTACTACTTCTGCAAGATGAGGATCACGGGTGAAAATGAAAATGTCAGTTAACATAAAAGTACCAATGGGTCCCGCTTGTTAAACTTGTGTAGGCCTTCCATTTCATTCAGCTTGCTCAGATGTTCATAGCTGAACAGTTGTGTTGTAACAGTAGGGAGCCAAATTAAAGCACACATTACTTTGCGTAGTCTCCACATTTAGAGCTTTGCTTCCTGTCAGGAAGAATTCCATTTCAATGCACAGCCCAATCAGCGGGGAGCTACCAGAATTAAGTGCCAGTTGATATTACTTTGTTTTGTATCAACCACCCTTGAGAATAGTGTTCAAAGACTTTGCTAAGAGGTCAGCACGGTCTCATCTCTCCGACTAGACTGCTAAGCCACAGGGTGTGCTCCTTTTTCTATGAATTTCACCTTAAAGACTTCTGTTTTTTGAACCCTAGTGTGCTGAAGTCGCAACAGGAAGCCTTGGATTTCAGAAAATGACTGGTTTATGCCTACATTAGAATATCCTTCAGTCATTAACATCTGTAACATACTGCTTATATTTCACAGTGCTAAAACTGTCTCTTCTCATAAACCAATAGCTTTAAAAAGGAAGTCAAGGTAACTTTTACGATAAAGTGTAAAATGCATATAACATATACTACTACAGTCAGACTTCTGAGCAAAATAAAATACCAAAAACATCTGCATCTACACAGACATTTAGGACAGTAAATAACTGTACCTACTAGCACTTAATATGTATTTTGCATAAAATTTCTAAAAAAAAGTCTAAAGACCGGAAAGAATCCGATGGCATCTAAAATACAACTTGACCCCACTCCATGAGCATCTGATTTGTGTCAAAATGCTTCAGACGCATAAGGGTATGTTCACACGATTTAACTGTGGCGCGCATTTTGCTACGTATTTGCGCTTTATACGCAGCGAAATGCGTGCAGCAAATATGGCAAATACGGTAATTCAGAGCTCTTAGAGAACTATGAATTACGCGTGGTCTCCCCCGGCGTACAAAATTGTATTGTCCGCCGGGGGGAGAGAAGTGACATGTCAATTGTTCATAGCGCTTACGCGCCGCTGACCATGCATGTGGATGGGGCTGGACCCATGCTTTGGAAGTACACGCTGATCAGTGCGTACTTCCAAATCACCTGGCGTATTGCGGCGTGTACAGTACGTGCCAATACACCGTGTGAACACACCCTAAGACTTAAAACACAAAAATACTGGTTCAACATTGCTTTAATTTGTATTTTTTAATCACACATAAATGTAATTGGACAATGATCATGCATGAAAACAAAAAAACAATCAACACAAAATACATCATATTCTATTATGCCCAGTCGTTACCCAAGACTAAAGCGATTACAATTAGGGTATTTCACACGCAGCGCGTTGCCACCTATGACATACTAGCTTTTCAAATGCGTCATCTTGGAGCTCGCTGCATGCGCGGGTTCTCAATTGATGGGCAGTGATAAAGTCACTGCTAATTGTTAGATGCGTCTCGGGGTACGTTCTGTCGGTCCCAGAGACGCATCTGAAAAGCGTATGTTCATACGGAGGCAAGACGCTGTGTGAACATACCCTAATAGTAATCGGCTTAGTTGGTAACTGCTTAAGAGAATAAGATGATTTTGTGTTTTTTTTTTTCATGCATGATCGTTGTCCAATTACATTTATTGTGATTAAAAAATACAAATTAAAGCAATCCAATTTAAGCCACTCGCTGAAAAGTTGATCACGCAAATCCAAATCTTGAAAAATAGGGGTAACAAAGGTATACTCATCATGAAGATGTTGACTGAAAGGCAATTCCTGATCATCCAGAATGTTAAAATAAGCATGCTGGTTCATATTAGTGGTCACCTCAGTGAACGGGCCCAATCCATAATAAGAAAAACACCCCAAAACACATCACACCCCCACCTTTCGGATTAAGCCTGACCCTGCACACATTCAGGATTTAATGCTTTGGCCTTCGGTGCACTCGATGATGTGCGTCATTGGAATAAAGGCGAAAACGTGATTTACCAGTCCACATTACAGTCCGCCAGTCAACTACTGTCCACGTTTGGTGCTTTCTAGCCCATTGAAGACGTGTAACTTTATGTGCCTGTGTAAGCAATGGTGTCTAGCGAGGTGAACAACTCCAAATGTTCATTGCATGCAGTTCCCGTCACAATACTCGCTCGCTAACAGCCTGAAAAGGACCTTCATTCACTGCCTGCAGCAATCCTTGTCAGGTTTGGAAGCGATTTTGATCCACAAGACGTGAAACATCTCCGGTCCCCCTTAGTTAGGATCCTTTTCCGACCACAATTCTGACGTCGTGTTTTGTGGCGACGTGCATTACACCAGTGCTTGTAAACACGTTGAACAGTCTGTTGCAAAACACCAACAAATCCAGCAACTTCACTCACCGTATGGCCATGGGCACGGCCAAACGATTGCCTCTTTTTCCACTGTCACATCCTTACATTTACCCATTTTTATGCACAATTACAGCTTGAAACAAACTGATCGCTACTGCTTTATGATCACATAGAGGCAGTGCGTGCGCAGTTGAGCACGTTATTCAACTGCTGCCCCATCTGTATAGGCTTAATGATTCATCTAGGGTGACTAATTTTTTGGGTGGGTGAGCTTATGTTAGTCAACCTAACCAGGAAGTAACTCAGAGTCTGTCCTACCGCTGTAGTCTGCATTCCAGGACATATTTCCGCACAAGGAGGACAACGGCAGCCATTTTCTCCTTCTATAATGATCTTCTACTAGAGAAGACGAGCAGACTTTTCGAATTAAAGTTATTCTGGCATTTTTTTCATTATGACATGTATTTATTTTTCTTCTTTTACCGGAGAAACCCTTTAAGGCTACGTTTACACGGTGTATTTGCAGGGCGTAATTACGCCCCGCAATTACGCCGTCTGGCCGAGGGAGTGAGCGGGGGGCCGGCACCTCGCCGGCCCATAGACTTTCATTACCAGCGGCGCGTATACACCGCTGGTAATTCACATGTCAATTACCTCCCCCCTGGGCGTATTCACCAAGCAGGGAGAGGAGACGTAATCCATAGTTCTCTATGAGAACTGTGGATTACCGTAATGACTTGGACGTATTCCAGCCGTAATTCGCACTACGGCGCGTAATTATGGACTGAAATACGTCAAATTTTAAGCCGTGTGAACATAGCCTAAAAAAAATGAGCAAGAGAGTAACAATGTCTTGAACGTTTGACTTTCAGGCTCCATATTTCCCCAGCCACTAAAGCTTTGAATGTGAAATTACCATCATTTTATAGACAATCATCTTGCCTCGCTCATATATAAATTTGACTTGCAACTATTAAGCATACACTTCGTTATGCAGATTCTTATCGTATAACTGCATTGTTACCATTTTGCTCTTAAAAGCCCTAATTAAATTTTTTATTATTATTTTTTTTTTTTTTTTTTTTTAAATCCACCTTGGACTTTCCTCATTGCCTGAACCCTTCTGGGCATACTCTGGATTAGATTCGAGCATGTCTTGAAAAATCTGACCCCAGGTCTCTACTACACATTCCCAATGTTGGTGCATACTGGTCGACTCACTTGGGTACAATTACAGCTTGTTCTTCAACTCTACCCACAAGTGTTCGATTGGGTTGAGGTCTTGGGAACATGGGGGCCAACTATCTAGCATATTCTTAATTATTCTGATTCTTGTCATGTAACTGCATTGTTAAGGTTTTGCTCCTGGTGGTGAAACAATCTTTCTTTTTGTATACTGCGAATTACAACCCAATACCTCAGTGTGTTATTAGATTGATTCCCCAAAAAATGTCACTGGTTCAAATTGTAGAGCAGCTATGAAGAAGATTTCTCAAGAAAAGAGAAACCGCATTAAGCAGCTAATCGATAGCCTCTCGCCCAAGAAAATTGCCAAACTGCATTATAAGTGCCATGACAGATAGAAGAATACAAAATGAAATCCATCCATCAATTTCAAAGTAGACGTCTGGACAAAATATCAGAGTCAACAAGTCAGCTTCTTAGGGTATGTTCACACAGCGTAATTGCGCTGCAATACGCCCCGCAATTACGGTAATTTATAGCTCTCATTAAGAGCTATGAATATTAGACATTTTCACCGGCGTATTATACTTGGCGGGGAAAGCAGTTGACATGTCACTTCTTCCCAGCGTGGAAGAGTGAAAGTGAATGGGAGCCAGCAGTTTGTGATTTAGAAGTACACGCTGGCCAGCGCATACTTCTAAAATACATGGTTTTGCGGCACGTACAGTACACTGCGCAATACGCAGTGTGAACATACCCTCACAAGGTATACATTTTTTTTTTACACTTCAGAAATACTTGATGCTTTGTGTTGCTCTATCACAAAAAATAGCAATAAAATGCATTTTGTAATGTGTAAAAAATGAGGAGCAGTTCAAGGGGTAAAATACTTTTGTAATGCCCTGTAAGTCCGCAAATGACAGTAAAACGTAAAAAAAAAAGGATGGCATAAAAATGGCACGAGAAAAAGTGGTCGCTGCAAAACGCAAAGCCTGTAAAACATTTTGTCCACCCATCTACAAAATGCAGCAGTATCTAGGTGTCGCTACATTTTTGGAAATCAGAACACACACAGGAGGAAGAGAGAAATAAAAGCACTAGGAAAGGTATAGTTACGAGGGGTGTACATTAAAGATTTCCCCTGACCCACTTCTATTTATCACAGGACGCTGAAACTGCTCATGTGTGATGATATAAGTCTCTATAGATTACGTGCCAATTTGCAACTCAGAACTGATAATGGTCATGATTTTACAGGTGCTGAAGTGGTGTGAGGTTTGATAATGGACCCAGTGGCAGTCATCGTTTTTTTTACTTGAAACGCCACAAACCAAAGGAGACGTTCAATGAGATGAAAGAGGTTTATGGTGATGATTCCCCATCATGATGTAGTCAAGAACGAGTCTAATGCTCTCAGGCTTGATTGACGATGTGCCATGGTAACCAGGAGGACTTTTTCAACAGACTGATCACACAGGGTTAAAGCTGGGTCCATCACTATGATTCTGAGACTAAAGTCCAGTTAATGAAAATTAAGCATCACGACTCACCGCCTCCAAAGGCGGCACGTGCCCAACCCTTGGCAGGCAAGGTCATGCGGACAGTATTTTTGGACCAGCACGGTGCAGTATTGATGGATTGCCTAGCAAAGGCTACCATGATCACTAGGGCATACTATGCTTCACTGCTGCGGAAATTGCCCTCAAAACCAAGAGACGTGGCATGCTCAAAGGTGTCCGCCTTCGGCAAGACAATGCACCAGTTCACAACTCACATGTTGCCCAAATGGAAGCATGCTCCTGTGGCTTTGAAAATTTTACCGCCTTCTACTTATTCACCTGACCTCGCACCATCAGACTTACACCTCTTTCCAACAATGAAGTTATTTTTGAAGGGCAAGCATGTTCCAGATGAGGAGACTCTGATTTCCAAAGTCACAATGTGGTTTTTGGAGCAACCGGTCAACTTCTACAAGTGAGGTGTTTACAATTGCGTAAAGAGATGGGAGAAATATGTGTCCCTAGGTGGCACCTATGTAGAGAAGGACTAATAACTGTGCCAAATTTCATTGCTCCCAGTCAACAGGAAGTGGGTCAGGGGAAATCTTTAATGAACGCCCCTCGAATGTATGTATTGTAGGTGTATAGACTCACATTATATATACCACATCTTATGCTTGAGGACTGAATGCCAACAGTGTAAACAAAATGCATGCTGTAAATGACATTAAATGTCAAGAACCAAATGGATTCCTGTAATTATGTGAAGAGTTTTGGTCTTCTTAAAAGGTCATGTCAAACTCAAAGCAATCTTTTCTTGATAAAACACTCCATTCTAAATTGTTACCACCCACTTCAAAATAATTCACATCATACCAACGATGTGTAATGTATACTTGTATAATATTATATACACAATATTGTACCCGTATAATACACCTTAGTAGAGTTATATAGTGATTGCACATGACTGTAAATCTGACTGTAAAAAACTGATCATAATGATTTTGGTGCAGATTTTGGTACGGTTTTCAACTCAACACAATAAATCCAAATTATATATCGACATGCAGCAGATTCCGATGTGAAAAAAAATGGAAGCAGCATTGCTCATAAAGGCTGGACCTACATATATCACTAGTATATCCTAGCGACATTCCTTTTCCTAAGAAAAAAGGGGCCTGGGACATAAGTGGACAAGATTTTACAAAATCACATTTGAAAATCCACAACATTACAGAAATGCTATGAAAGGTTACATAGCAGGGGTGGAATCTGCCAGAGCAAAATCCACATCTAATACGTGCGGTTTCCCTACAAGCTTGGATTTGCAGCAAGATCCATTACAACAAAACCCTGGCTATCTGTTTGCATAACTGTTTTAGCAAATCAAACTTGTGTTTTTCATGAAATAACCATTGTGGAGCATCTTTTCACAGTATGAAACAAACTCCGTGTATTCATCCAAATCAATACCAGAAAGCAACGTTTCAGCTCATGTATGGATGCTTGAAAATGGCTCCATAGAGGAGCCAAAATGTTGCTTTCTGGTATTGATATGGATGAATACCGAGATTGATTGTTTGAAACGGTGGTGCTGCTCTCTGAAGACTTGATGTTAAGTTGGGGGTCCAGTCTCTGAACTTGCACACTGACCCAGTGGGTAATTATATGATACTGCACCATCTTTGCTTTAGTAAAACACATAATAAATGAAGTGTACAGCATGTACGTCAGTATTTTGGCGCAACTGCCATAATAAATGTGCCCCACTGTACGGGCTCGTTCACACGGCTTATTCTGGGACGGATTTCAGCCGTATTGCACTCCAATACAGCTGAAATGCGTCCCAGTCATTATGGTAATCCACAGTTCTCAGAGAACTATGGATTCCGTCTCCCCTGATATGCACATTATCCCGGCGGAACACGCACCGTGGATAATGCACGTCCAAGGGGCCGGCGAGCTGCCGGCCCCCACGCCACCGCCCCAGTCCACACAGCGTAATTGCAGGGCCGAACTCCGTCCCGCAATTATGCCGGCAATAAGCCGTGTGAACTGGGCCTAACGGTTCAAAATAAGAAATTCAAAATCTAAATTATGACAGAATCAGCTTACAAGGTGCACTTACTCATTCAAGGGAATGTAACACTAAATGGAGAATTTTGGTTTTATTATAAGTACAAAGTTATTAAAGAGGTTGATGGTTTCCAAAGGACAGGCTATTAGTATTGGTGAGAACAAACTCCCAACACACAATAAGCCGTTTGAAGGAGCTCTCTGGCCTCCTCATTGGTTACACTGCTCTGTACAGGTAGTAAAGGCTCTGCAAAGTATTGTAGTCTCATCCCATTTATTTGATACAGCTTGAGCCATTAAATGCTTTTTTTGGCTTTACTGACACCATCACACACATTCTGTGTTATACAGCAGTATAGAAACCATAAAAAGTATGTGCTGGCTGCTACAAATATATCAAGATTAGAATCAATTTAAAATATAGCAATAGGCTCCAATGCACAATGAAGAATACAAAACTATGGAGACTGAAAATACGTAACTTTTAATAAATAAGTGCATGATAAAAATAAGTGGAGCTACCTTGAGTCCAAAGGTGCTATGACCGCTTAAAGCACATACAAAGTCGTAAGACCACTTACAACACAAGTATCAGAAATACGGTATCCTTGTGTCAAATATATGAAGTGATGCAAGACAATGGAGGGGGCAGCTGACCCTATAACACCTTTCAGCACCAAGGCCTGCAAAAATCCTATAGCCTAAGCTCAGGGAGTCCGTCCCAAAAAGGACAACTGACTGGAACCCTTCCCTACAAAATGAACCCGGTTACACCCTAGGAAGATTAATAGACTGGTCCAAACATGATCATGTTGTTACAGCCACTACACAGACCTCATCAGGGGACCCAATAAGTAGGGAACACACAATTTTATAATGGGTTATGCATCAGAGATGGAGTACCCAAGTATATATTAAGGGTAAATACGTAAGGTATGACTGACACCTGTCAGCTACTGACCGGCAGGACAAGTTGGCGAAGCCACATGCTGCTCTCAACCATCTATTAGGTGACTGCAGAGCCATATGCGGGGATGATCACCTCTACAGGTAATATCCTTACTATCTGAAACATAGCACCCGATTTTTCAGCTCTAGGACCCTATCTCAGTAGGTAACAGTGCTATCATACCTCTGTGGCCTTATAGTATAAAGGCAAGGTTCCTCACAATTGCCCCTTACATATTTACCCTTGATATATACATGTGTACTCTATCTCTGATGCATACCCTATTATAAAATTGTGTGTCCCCTACTTATTGGGTCCCCTGATGAGGTCTTTGTAGGGGTTGAAACAGGATCATGTTTGGACCAATCTACTAATCTTCCTTAGGTGTCACAGGGTTCAGATTGTGCAGGCAAAGATTCCAGTCGGGGTCATCCTTTTTGGGATGGATTCTCAGAGGTTAGGATATAGGATTTTTGCAGGCATTGAAGCTGAGGGATGTTATAGGGTCAGCTACCACCTGTATTATCTTGCATCACTGCACATATTTGGAACAAGGGTACCGTATTTATGATACAAAGCCGTAAGACCATGCAAAATAAAAGTATGTGCTGTATGCCGTCATAGCGCCTTTGGACTCAAGTTAGCTCCACTTATTTTTATCATGCACTTTTTTATTAAAAAATATTATTTCCATATTTTTGTATTGTTCATGGTGGATTGGAGACTGTTGTGATGGTCCTTGGTCACAAATTGTTATTTTGATGTATTTGGTTCAGAATTAATTTAAATGATTCATTGTATCTAAGTTATAAAAAAAAAAACACACATCACGCTAGAATTTAAGTAGCTAAATGTGTCCATAAAACCTCACAATACTATTCCATTTTATGGCTTTTGAGTGAAAAACTACTAAGTTTCAGATTCCCATTTAATACTATTTTTTCCTCATTTAATTAATTACTTTGGACACACGAGCCAGACACAATGATGTTCCTTTTCCCAACACATCCTATGCATTTCTGATAAATGGGAGAAGAATAGATGACCTGGCAGAAGGCTCACACAATAACATGTGATTTACAGGACATGAATGCAGCTATTGCAAGATTTATCTGACAGCCCCCTCCGATAGTGGCCTGCTGAGTATCCGATGGGATGATTTCTAGTCTGGAAAGTCTGCGACCTAGTAGCCATACGCATTATTTATTTATTAGATGTTTTGGGTTGAAACCATTTTTAAATGATGCACTTCACAATGCATAGCTATAAATTTAGCTTTAAGCCTTGGAAGGGAGGTAGTGTTATTGGAATGTATGTCAACCTGAATTAGGATGAGCAAAACAACGCTTTTATCAAGTGGCCTTCAATGTGATGTGTATTGTTTCAAAAACTATATTCACGTCAAATAAACAAAAATCTTCTGCAGTGTTATTACATGAAATATTTCTTAAATCCTAAGTGGAACATCGCTGTCAAAACCACACAGAAAAACAAACTGTGCTCGGGGATAAAGAATTCAGCGACAATTCTGCAGTGTGTTGAATTAAAATGTAAGAAAAAGCCTTTTATCAGTAGTGCCCTCACATGCACATTTGCTTTGTATTTGCTGGCAGATCAGTAATTAACCATTAGTGAGAATAAAGTAAGTATTTTTTCCACCACACCAAATGGGTGGGTGGGTGAGAGACAAACTGGTGGCCTTTTGACGAGCTGTATGTATCTGTGGGGGAATTGAGTGCATACATAGATGTAGATATTATACATAGTATATATACACAATATTTTGTATTAAATGCATATCTCATGAAGGAGTATATATCAAAGTAATGTCCACATGGATGCCTAGATTCAAGGTTTTCCCAACACAAATTTGTCCCGAGTGCCTTCTTTCCATCCTGGTGTTAACTATTCTCCAGTTAAGTGATGCACAAGCTCTCAGACAGGGATCACCGTAGGCATTCCGACAGGTCTGCAGCCAACCATCAATTTCCACATATCATTGCATATGATCTTGTTGCCAATTGATTGGTTGTCTTTCCTTGGCCCACTTTTCGTAGGTATTAATAACTATTGCCCGCTTCATGGTAAACAATGCCCTGCAGAACCGGATGATGAATGCCACACAAGCCCAGGCACATTTTAGGTGAGAGTCAACCAAGTGTCATGTCAGACCATTTGTAACTGCTTATAAAAGTGAGGTGGACGTCCTAGATCATGGGTTCCCAACTCCAGTCCTCAAGGCCCACCAAACAGGTCACGTTTTCTGGCTTTCCTTAGCATTGTACAGGTGATATCATTATTGTCAGTGCATTCTGTGGGATATCCAGAACACATGACCTGTTGGTGGGCCTTGAGGACTGGAGTTGGGGAACATGGTTCTAGATGACCTGGCTGATGCACAGAACTCTCCTCGACGACTCCAGCATCATTGACTGCCATCATTTCTGCTCGGAGCAAATCAACTTTCATCAGTGAATGGCACTGAAGACCTCTGGTCCCTTGTCCAATGTAGATGCTCCCTGGCTCATGCAAAACGATGATGCCTGTGCCTGGTGTTGTGGGCAGTTCGACTAGCACACAGACCACATTGATAACGGTTAGGAATGGTCTGATGTGACACTTGGTTGCCTCTCACCTCCCTAAAATGAGCCTGGGCTTGTGTGGCATTCATCATCTGTATCCACAGGCCATTGTTTACAATGCAGCGGTCTCCACAGTGTAATGTAGCCAAAGGACACCCACCTCTGCCTGTGATTCTTCCAATCTCTATGTATTTCTATTAAACTGTGAACACATGAACTCTAAGTTCACGGCATTCAACTGAGAGCTTCCTGCTTGAAACACCACAACCGCGATATACTGTTGATCAATTGTAAGTTGTTAATTAATTGTAAGGTGTTGTCTTGGTCTCAAGATATCAAAATGTGAACAGCATAATGAGGAGGAATGTTTAAATCCCAATTCAAATTGATCCCCTAAATTTATTGGGCGATTCAGGGATCAAACACCTGTTGTGAATTTTGCCATTAAGCTCCTTGTTAGAGATCAGCAAGTTGTGCAAAAAAAAAAAATTAAAATAATCAATGAAGAGTTGGACACGTGCATTCTTAAGTTGAGAGGATCTCATTTAGTTCATTGAAAAAATAAATAAATAAAATTAAGCAATTTTATGTTTGTTTATCTTGAAATTGCAACCAAAAGCCAAAAATCCCTAACTTTTTGTGAGTACTGTGTTTATTTATATTATATTGTGTGTTTTGTGTGTATATATATTATTGTTTTATATATTTTTTATTATATATATACATATCACACACACACACAACACACACACACAACACACACACACACACACAGTGGGAAAAAGTATTTGATACACTTGCAATTTTGCAAGTTTTCTCACCTACAAAGAATTGAGAGATCTGTAATTTGTATTATAGGTACACTTCAACTTAACTTCTTAACAACCTGGATCTATGGGTACGTCCTGGTGGCGTTAAGGAGTTGTGTAACAGGATCGCAGCGCGGTCCCACTAAACAGCCGCCGGATGTTAGCGGCTAATTGCAGGGTAACAGCAAAGCACCCAGAGTAGACTCTTCAAACCACAATAACTGCTGTTCATGGGTTCACTACTAGAAAAACACTGAACAGTGGGGAACACGAAAAACAACGAACAAACAACAGAGCATTAAGGAAGGTATTTAAACAAGAAAAGCACTGCAAACTATCATACATTTGCCAAAGACCATCTGGATGTTGCACAATGCTTCAAGGAAAATGTTCTGGACAAATTATACAATAGTGGTGCCTTTAAGCACAAACATACATGCTATATTTAGAGAGAAAAAAACAAAAAAAAAAACACTGCACACCAAAACCTTATACCAACTGCAAAGCATGGTAGGAGAAGTACCTTGGTTTAGCGCTTTTTTTGTTAACTCTGGGCCTGAGCACATTCCTATTATTGAGGGAACAATACATTCAAATAGTATATCAAAACATTTTATGAGGTGATGTAAGAGCCAAAGTCTGGCTGAAGGGACCTTTGTAGAGGCAACAAAAGAATTACCCAAAGCTCACAAGTAAATTCACTGAAAAATGGTTGAAAAAGATGATGAGTTTTAGAATTGCCAAGTTGGAGTTGGAACATCAGGAGAGATCTTCCCTTCCTAAGTTGGAGTCCTGACATTAACAGTTTTTGATCAAAATATGTGAACCGAGAGTCTCAAAGTTTTTTCATGTCTGACATTAACAGTAGCTCAACCTGACCAGGGCTGTGCATGCAAGGCATTCCAGAAATACTGACGAACTGAAACATCTGCAGCGAGGAATGGTCTAAAACAGTGGTATCAAATTATGGCCCTCCAGCTGATGGGAAACTACAACTCCCATCATGCACGTATATAATCTAGAACAGTAGACATGATGGGAGTTATAGTTTCCCAAAAGCAGAAAGGCAGCAGTTCGAAGACCACTGGTCTAAATGAGCAGACCATTCCTCCGTGAAGTCTTATTTGCACCTACAGAAAATGTTTGTTGGAGGGGAATGGTGCAAAAGGGATCTACAAGTAATATTAGTCAAAGCTACAAGTTAAATTAATGACCGATTATATTCTGCTTAGATTTGTTCTTCTTGCAAATGCAAACTACCGATATTACATACAAAATATACACAGATGGGTTACATTACTATGCCCACTAGCTAATATTCAGAGTAATTGCTGTGTGCAGCACAGACAGCTGCTGGACAGGCCAGGATTGACTCAATAAGGTCCTGATAGGTTGCCACAGGTATCTGGAGTCCTGCAGACTACAGTGCATTACACAGCTGCTGGAGGGTGTGTGGGGGAGGGTCCAAAGAGTCGACAGAATGATTAAGCTGGTTTTCAATTGGTTTGAAGCATGGGGACATTAAGGGAGGCGGTAGTACTTGAAAGTCATGCTTTTTCAACTAATAGTAAACATTTCTAGTCATCTGCATGGTCTGGCTAGAAGCTGCAATCCACCCCAAAGCAGAAAATCAGCCTTTGTAGAGGTTGGTGATCTGCAACGATGGACTCGTATCCATATCTGCCGAGTGCCTTCCTAGTGAATAAGTGGCCCCAAGAATGCTGCCAACACCAGCTTGTGTTCTTCCAGTAATAGTTGCAGGGTGTTTGTTCTCTGATGTTTCTGGCCTCACATGTCAATGTTCATCTGTTTGATGAAGCAGAAAATGTGACTCATTGGAAAAAGCAACCCCCTATCAATTCCAAAATGGTCATTAAAATTTTTCTTTTCTGCTGGTACTACCTTGTTAACAAAGACTAAGTAGATTTCCCTCTATACCTAGTACTGCCCTTAACACAAGAGTGTTTGCAGAACTGTTTTATACATATCTGATAGCCCCCTGGTTAATGTGGCAAATTAGCTGCTCCACTGTAGTGTGCAAATGAAGGAGTTTGAGGCGCTAGTTCCAGTGGAGCAGATTGATGTGGTTGGTATTGCTGAAACATGGCTGGACTCTTCACATGATTGGGATGTCAATCTTAAAGGTTTTATTCTATTTAGGAAGGGAGGAGAAGTGTATCTGTATGTAAGGAGTGATATGAAGGCAAATGTGAAAGAGGCAATAGAGGGTGAAGATGTGGAAACACAAGGAGGGGGTTAATGCAGAACAAAATATTTTTGGCGTTATCTATAGACCCTGGAACATCACTGAGGAGATAGAACAGGCACATAATCAAATGGTGCAGGCAGCACAGACGGGTACAGTGGTAATACTGGACGACTTTAATTACCCAGGCAGTGACTGGGGTCACAGTTTGTTCTGCATCAACTGCAAAGGGAAGTTCCTCAATCTGTTATAGGATAATTTTATGGGGCAGTTGGTGGAGGATCCCACTATAAGTGATGCTCTGTTGGATCTGGTAATTTCTAACAAAGCAGAACTTGTTGGAGCGGTCACTGTTTCTTTAAATCTAGGTAACAGTGACCGCAATACAAAGCATTTAATTTTAAAAAGGGCCAATTTCCTCTTATTGAGGGACGCAATACAGGACAGACTGGGAGCAGCTATTAGCAAATCGTGATGTAGAATTCAAATGCGAGAGCTTTGAATATAATCTGGGAAAATTTATGGAAAAAAATATTCCTATGGGTAACAAGTATAGGCGATTCAAACTAAATCCAACATGGCTTCTACTTTATGTTAAAAAGGCAATAAATAATAAAGGCATATAAAAAAAAGTCAGAGGGGTCAGCATCAGCCTTTGAAAATTACAAAGAGGTTAATAAAATCTGTAAAAAGTGATCAAAGCAGCTAAAATAGAAAATGAAAGGCAGGTGGCCGAGGACAGCAAGACAAACCCCAATAAATTATTTAAGCATATAAATGCCAAAAAGCCAAAGTCAGAGCATGTAGGACACTTAAAAAAAACCTTAATGGGGAGCTGGTCACTGGGGACCAGGAGAAGACAGAGGTACTAAATAGGTTCTACAGCTCTGTATATACTAACGAGATAGCAGCTGAATGGGGCAGGCCCAGTGCAGATGTTGGTGGTGCCAGTGCTGTTAATACATCATCTGATATAATTAATTGGCTCAGTGTAGAAATGGTCCAAGACAAGTTAATTAAGCTTAAAGTGAACAAGGCTCCAGGCCCAGATGGCTTACACACAAGAGTTCTTAAAAAAAAAAACTCAGCTCGGTTATCAGTATGCCCCTGTATATGATATTTAGAGATTATCTGGTGACTGGTATAGTACAAGGAGACTAGGGCAAGGCAAATGTAGTTCCCATCTTCAAAAAAGGCTCCAAGTCTTGCCCAGGTAATTATAGACCAGTAAGTTTAACATCTATTGTGAGGAAAAATGTTTGGTTTGAGGAGCTCACAAGGGACTATATACAGAAATATGTGTCAGAATACAATATTATAAGTGATTGCCAGCATGGTTTTATTAAGGACAGAAGTTGTCAGACCAACCTGATCTGTTTTTATGAAGAGGTGAGCAGAAGTCTGGATGGTTGGGCGGCTGTGGATATAGTTTTTAGACTTTGCAAAGGAGTTTGACACTGTCCCTCATAAGCGTTTATTGGGTAAATTAGAATCCATTGGGTTAGAGATAACAGTGTGTAATTGGATTAAAAACTGGCTGTCGGATCGTACTCCGAGAGTGGTGGTAAATGACTCCTACACTGAGTGGTCCCCGGTTGTGAGTGGTGTGCCGCAGGGCTCAGTATTGGGTCCTCTCTAATTTAATGTATTTATTAACGATATAGTGGAAGGGATCAATAGCAAGGTTTCGATTTTTGCAGATGACACCAAGCTATGTAGTGTAGTGCAATCTATGGAAGATGCTCATAAATTGCAAGCAGACCTGGACACAGTGTTTGGGCATCCACTTGGCAAATGAAGTTCAATGTGGATAAATGTAAGGTTCTGCATCTTGGTACCAATAATCTGCAGACACCATAGGTCCTAGGGGGAGAAAACTGGGATAATCGCTTGATGAGAAAAATCTGGGCGTTCTTGTAGATGATAGACTACAGAACATGCTGTAGTGTCAATCAGCTGCAAGCAAGATATTGGCGTGTATTAAAAGAGGCATGGACTCGTTGGATAAGGATGTAATTCTACCACTGTATAAAGCATTGGTGCGACCTCACTTGGAACATGCTGTTCAGTTCTGGGCTCCAGTTCATAGAAAAAAATGTAATGGAGCTAGAGAGACTGCAAAGACGAGCAACTAAACTTATAGGGGGAATGGAGCATCTTCGTTATGGAGAGGAGAAGTTAGTAGAATTGAACTTATTTAGCCTTGAGAAAAGACTGCTTCGGGGGGACATGATTAATTTATATAACTATATGAATGGTCCCTACAAAAAGTATGGGGGAAAAAATCATCCCCTTTGGCTAGAGAAAAAAGGATTCAATCTCCAGAGGAGAAAAGCGTTCACTGTAAGAACTGTAAATCTGTGGAATAGCTGCCTGAGGAGATGGAAACAGGAGGAGCAGTTGGGAGTTTCAAGAAAGGCTTAGATACCTACCTGAAACTAAAGAATATTAATGCGTATGTAGCCATATAAAATTCTGGATCCTGGCTGGTGATTGCTCTGGGGTCAGAGAAGGCATCTACCCTGGAGCAGATTGGTTCTTGCCTTGTGGGTTTCGGGGCATTCACCAGTGGGGAAGCTGGGCTTGAAATCCTTGTCTCCCCCCCTTCACCCACATTTCTCCCACCCTTGGTTGAACTTGATGGACATGTGTCTTTTTTTCACCAGACTATGTAACCAAGTCTGTTCTTGTGCACCTTCATAGTTTATGTTCACATCAATGACACATTGTGTGCCGTAGTTTCCACTCTGCTTACTTGCAACGACGCCACAAACAGTTCACAAATTCTGCCACTCAAGGCCCAAAATCCAGTGATCATTCTTTTCACAGTTCACATAAACTGTCCCTTTTAAAAAGAACGGCAACAAGAGATGTGCGCAGACTACCTACCACATACCTTATATATCCACCGAGCTAGCTCAAAACACGAGAGTTGGGCAGAGTAATGCATGGCAATGTTAAGTCCCGGTTCACACGGCTTATTCAAGCCGTAATTGCAGGACGGATTTCACCCGCAATTACAGCTTGAATAAGGGGTGAGGCGGGGGCACAGCTCCCCGGCCCCATAGACGTTCATTATTCACGGAGCGTACACGCCGCAAATAATTGACATGTCACTTTCTCCCCGCCCGGCGTATTCGCCAAGTGGGGAGGAGAGACGGAATCCATAGTTCTCTATGAGAACTGTGGATTACCGTAATGGCTGGGACGGATTCCAGCCGTATCGCAGCGCAGTACGGCGTGCAATACGGCTGGAATCCGTGCCCAAAATACGCCGTGTCAACGGCCCCTAAAGGTAACTAGTGTTCACAGTAAAGTGACTTGACTGTGTATATTAAAAACACATAAAACAGAAGTTGTAGTTAAAATGGCAGCACAAAATAAAAAAATTATTTTTCCTTACTTCACTTTCTAAGCATTAATCCTACCTGTGCAGATACAAAAGAATAATTACTGGATTTTAATCTCAGCCTAATGATTAAGTTGTGTATACACAAGCAAGTCTGTGCCGCTTATTTAATTACGTCAAGATAACAGAGCTGACTCCTTTGCTTCATCACATCTGTAAGACATGACAAATGTGGAAAGTTTCACACAACATTTGTACATGTTAACTTTGCAACTCTACCATATTATGAACGTGATTAAAATCCAGTTTTTGACCTGATCTCTCGATCTCTGTAACTCAAAAACTTCCATAAATTTAAAAAAAATTAATTAGAATTTTAGAAGTCGAATATCAATACATACCTTATCTGAGTACACCCCTCCCAAAAAAGCAGAAAGCCAATCCATCAAATTCAAGCAGCCCCCTCCCAGTATCTGCAAGCCATTGAGCAGACATTCAATTTCATGTATCTCTAGGTTTCATACAGCCAAAAGACACTTCACTTCTTAACAAAATGAATCACTTTGGTGACTGCCACTATGACCTCTTTGAATAAGGAAAATTGTAAGTGAAAAATGTAATTATCACACTACAACAAGCTTAAAGCATCTGGAGCAAATTCTAGGCCTATACTTTTTATCATTCACACTTCTAAACTGCCAACTAGGAAAGCTTGTGTTACTTCGTTATATAACGTGCATTTCCACAATGTCTTTGAAGGGAAAGAACAGTCAATACAGCTCTTCTTAAACAAAGGTTCCATAGGCAGCTTTGTTAGATTATACAAAACGGTGACATATATGATGAATTGGCGCATTAGAAAAGGTCATTTATTTTGAAGGCACAATGCTTCAAAAATTGCATCAGAAAAATCATGCAAAGAATAACTACAGATTTCAATGTCACAGTCAACTTGGTGAACTGGTGGTCAAGCTTCTATTTTTTACTTTTAAAAAAGTCATTTCTATATTTATGTTTATTTTATTGAAATAAGTAGACAAATGGTGTATCTACATTTTACTTGTTTTGCATAGACCAAGAATAAAACCTTACATTACAGTCCATAATGGCAAGGTGTCCCAGATTTACTTGCTGGATTATAGGACTAGCCTTCGTTTGGATGAGACCAGTGTAGTACCTTAAATTAATATACCTTCCTCCTTAGGATGTATTTACACAGGTGTCAAAGTCAAGGTTCGAGGGCCGAATCTGGACCACCACGCTTTTATATAGCTCCTGAGAGCTTAGACAAAGCTGGTGTGCAACTCTCAGGCGGTGGCACAGCTTTACCAAGGCACCTAGCCACCTTCAAATGGCCCTTTGAGGGCAACCAAAATGCTGAGTGGCCTCTGAATTGTATCATATAGTTTCTACAAAAAGTAAGCAAACCATGTACAAGTAACACTTCCAGGTAACACTGGCAAAGTTGCCTAAATAACACTGTTCC
Source organism: Phyllomedusa bahiana (assembly GCA_025379985.1). Classification (NCBI taxonomy): domain Eukaryota; kingdom Metazoa; phylum Chordata; class Amphibia; order Anura; family Hylidae; genus Phyllomedusa; species Phyllomedusa bahiana. The sequence goes on from JAODAL010000048.1 coordinate 416,177, forward strand.
ATCAAGAATTCTGAATAAAACTGCATTGTGTGCAGCTGCCTTTCAACAGGTTCATGCACCTGGTGTAGGATAAAAAAAAAAAAAAAACCGCAAGCTCTGTGCATTCAAGCCAACAGGGCCAGCTCTAGTGTAACTGTATATGTGGCACACACGAAGGGTGGTCCAGGCTGGTTTAACATCTGTATTAAACTTGCTCAGATTATGTGCCTTCTAGAATGCATTCTCATCCAATAGAAAATGATCAGCAATGCTTCTCCTAAAATCACGTTTTTATTATGAAACATCCACTTTGTTTTATGAGAAGCAGGACTGTACATTTTCTATGGAAAACAGAATAAAAATCAAAACGATATATGTAACAATGAAATATCAACTTATTCCGCAAAAAAGTCCTGACCGCTTCATCAAAAGTAAAATAAGTTACAGTCCTCAAAATATCTTGACAAACAATTAAAAAAAGGTGTTTTGTTGCACAAAAACAGTGAAAAAATGTAAATGTAGTATGAGGTGATCAGGTCATTTATATTGCATTATATACAATGACCACACAATGATATTTTTCACATTTCCGCCACCCCCTCCACCGCTGGGGAAAAAGAAACCCCAAAAAAAAACTTGAAGCAGCAACAGAAAAATGAATGTAAGTTACAGGTGTGAGGAGGAAAAAAAGAATAGCAGCCATGTATTAAAAAAAATATATGGTACGGTACAATATTCACATAAGGACTAGTGTTATAAAACACAACTTAAATTGCGAAGGACTAAGTTTGGCTTTGGCAGTTCTGTCTTAATTGTACTGTTGATGTAACTTCAGGTTTGTTTTGCCTGTTCTCCCTAATGTATGTTTGTACTTTAACTACCCGTACACATGAAAAAGATCAATAAAAACACATTATGGTTTAAAAAAAAAAAACCACAACTTAAAAGTGGATACTTTTTTAAACCCTTTTACCGGTTATACCCAAGCTGGGCTCATCCAAAAAGAATAGGACGTTACAGTTGTGAACAAGTAAAGCTTGAGGCAGTGTTAAAGCCAAGGCTGAGTCACCTCAAAAGGCTCTACCTCTCTTGGTGATTTGTCTCGGGAAATGCTCACTCAACCAATCACTGGCTGACATTTTCTGTGTGTTCGTTCAGATACTACCAGAGAGTGGAAGAAAACAAGTACCTGGTCAACATCAGAACAGCAGCGGTAAAAGAGGAGTGTGGTTAATAAGTTGTGTTTTAATATTTTATTTTTTGTTTAAAAAAAAAAAAAAAAAAAAAAGGTAAAACACAGTGTGTTGCAAAGGTATTCATACCCCTGTTCCTCATTTTTAAATGTTACAGCCAGAAACTTGCATGGATTTTATTGATATTTTATGTGAGAGTAACACACAAGTACTAGGAAAGTAAATAAGTGCTTTACTAAAATTAAGCAAATTCAAACACTGAAAAGCATGGCGTGCATATATATTCAGCCCCCTGTCCTCTGATACCGCTAAATAAAATTCAGTGTGAACAATTGTCTTTAGAAGTTACAAGTAGTAAATAGAGTACATCTGTATGCAATATATTCTCAGTATAACCAACTGTTTTGTGAAGGTTGTGTAGAGGTTTATTGGAGAAAATTATTGTGGAAACAGCATCATAAATCCAAGGAACACACCAGACAGCTCAGGGATAAAGTTGTGGCAAAGTGTATTGCTGGGTTGGCTTTTAAAAAAAAAAAAAAAAAGCCCAAGCTCTGAACATCTCACACAGCCCTTTGCACTCCACCGTCGGTAACTGTGTTTAGTATGGCAACTACTAACATACCAAGATACTGCCACTAACATAATCTTACAGTCCTGACAAGGTCATCACTAATTGGAGAAGCAGAAAAGAAAACCAGGTTCCACAGCTAAAAAGGTGGGAGAATCTGTTCACAGGACAATTATTAGTCAAGTAATCAAGAAATCTGGCTTGTATAGAAGAGTGGCAAGAAGAAAGCCCTTTTGGAAAGCGAGCCATAAGTTGTCCTATTTGCAGTTGGCTAAAGCCTATGTAGGGGACTCAGGAATCACGTAGAAGAAGGTTCTCTGGACAGACTAGACCAAAATTGAACTTTTTGGCTTAAGTGCTAAACGCTATGTGTGGATGAAAGCCAACACTGCACCTTACCCTGAATAAGCCGTCACCACTGTGAAGCATGGTGGTGGCAGCATTTTCCCATGGAGATGCTTTTCTTCAGCCAGGACTGGGAAGCTGGTTAGAGTTGGTGAGCAGATGAATGAAGCTAAATATAGGGCAATCCTGGAGGAAAACCTGTTGGAGGCTGCAAACATTTGAGACTGGGGCGTAGGTTCCACTTTCAGCAGGACAATGACCCTAAACATACAGCCAAAGCTACAATGGAATGATTTAAGTCAAAGCTTATTCATATTTTAAAATGGCCCAGTCAAATTCCAGATATAAATCCCATTGAGAATCTGTGGCAGAACTTGAAAATTGCTGTTCAAAAGCATTTGCCCAATCTAACGGAGCTAGAGCTATTTTGCAAAGTAGAATGGGCAAAAATTTCAGCCTCAACATGTGCAAAGCTGGTAGAGACATACCCAACAGACTTGCAGCTGTAATTGCAGGTGGTCCTACAAAGTATTGAGTCGGGGGAGGGGGGAGAAGGGGTAAATACATATGCACGCCATGTTTTTGCAAAATTTGGAATAGCACATGTCAATTTCTTTACACTTTACAAATACTTGCTTCTGTGTCTTGCTCTATCACAAAATATATTTAAGTTTGTGGCTGTAACATTTAAAAATGAGGAACAGTTTAAGAGGTATGAATACTTTTGCATGTTATCCCCCTTTAGGCCTGTCATACACACTGGTGTCTTTGGCGACTTAGTAGCTTTTTTTCCCATCCATGTAAAAAAAAAAAAAAAAAAAAAAAAATAGATTTCCTAATTTCAGAATAAAAAAAAAAAAAAAGTAAAAAGATGCAAAAAAGCTGCAACTGCTGTGTGTGGACCTGCCTTAAGGTGGATTCCCACCTGCGTTGTGAAATCCATAGTTCCTTTCCATTTCGAGACACTAAAAACTCATTGAAATCAAATGGAAGACCGTTTCTTTCTGTTTTTAAAGTCATCAGTTCATTTGTGCTCCGTTCCATCAGAAATCCATTTTTTGATGTTGAAAATAGTGGATGCTGCTGCACTGTTTCCGTAACAAATGGATTTCTGACGGAAAAGAGCATTCCGTTAGTATCTATTTCTGCCCATTTAAAGTATCCGTTTTCAATTTCTGCACAGAAATATCAGAACTACAACAAAAAAAAACAAAAAAAAAAACACAGACATCCATTTTAACCTGCTGGAAAAACGGAGGCAAACCGATTGTAAACTCACATCAAAGTATTTTTTTTTTATTTTTTTTTTTTTTTTTTTAACTGTTAACTGTGAAGGATCAGTTACAAAAAATAGATTACTAGGCTAGGTTCACATCTGCTTTGGATGATCCCATGACTTAAACGTTGTCACCTCTGCGGTAGAGGTTCCGAACTGAACTTCTGGCGCAGATGTTAGCCTAGCCTTAGGCTTCGTTCACATGGCTAATTGCAGGGCGTACAGTATTCCCTGCAATTACGCCGGGTGTTCGGGAGCTCGCACCGATCGGCGCTTACTCCCGCGGCACGAGGGGGGGGCGGCAGCCCATCAGCCCCATAGTTGTCATTACTCGCGGCGCGTAAGTGCCGTGAATAATTGACATGTCACTTATCTCCCTGGGCGTACAATACGATCGTATTGTACGAGCGGGCAGAGGAGGCGTAATCGATAGTTCTCTATGAAAACTGTGGATTACCGTAATGATTGGGGCGCATTTCGCTCATATTAGAGCGCAGTACGCTTTCAATACGTGGCGAAATGTGTCCCAAAATAAGCCACGTGAACATAGCCTTACACTTACGTTGGTCTCTGTTGACGTCCAGTTTTTTTCCCCCCTAATATAACCGTTTTTGACCAATTTCAAAACGCAGGTGTGAATCTACCCTTACTATGGCTGTGGTTTTCCAAGGTGTCTTGTTGACTTTGTTATTTTAAATATTTGCATTGATCTAAAATAAAATAATATATATATACACCCTTACCTATCTGGGCTATTTACAAGTGACATACATAATTCAGCATTGTTTGAATAGTCAGTCGTTGCTTTAAGATACAAATTCCATTATTCTGATTAAGTGCTACACTGTGACCTGAGATTACAATAATAAGCTCACTAGAAGTATAACTACTTCTTGATACTTTATTGTAAAATCCATTAGGTGTAATTTCCTCAAGTAATTGTTCTTATTGCACTTTATTGACAATGTGCATCATTGATTCTTCACACCTTCTATGATTCCTTCATTTGTATTCATGAAATGTCTATCAGCTGAGTCTAAATAAATTTGGTGGCATAAGCAGTAGCATAAAACAAATCGATAAAAAGAAACATTAATTTTGCATTATCCTTATTCATTGGGCAGGGTGGCCATGATGACTGCAAATGAAGGTCAAAGGTTTGGCAGTGGGTCAGAACCCTTGACCTACACACAGATACCCTGCTCATTAAAAAAAAGCTATTCTAACTCATCCAATGACATTATTTAGAAGCAAAATTATAGTAAAGGAACAGCTTATTTTTAAGAGATACTAGAGCTCAATAAAACCATTTTCCTTTAATTACAGATAAAAATCGTGACATATAGAACAAAGATTAAATGAATGTGTTCTCACTAACTGAGGTCACTCAAGGTTTACAGCTCAGCTTCATACATGGTTCTTTACATGAGACAACATTGAAAACTTATCTTAACCACTTGAATTGATCACTAGAAATCTAAGGACTGAAGCTGGTTTTAAAAAATATATTTTACCTAGAGCAACTGAGATCCCCCTTCTATAGTCGGCAAAAAAGGGGGATAAGGTTTGCACATCCTATAACAACCTCCTTTATTTGTAGTTTGGACAGGGTATTGGAAACTATCTTTATGGCCAGTTGAACACCATACTTTAACCCACTCCTGACATTTCTTTTACAGTCACTCAGGTTAGGGGCTGTTCACATGGCGGTATGGACTACGTCCGAGGTATTCCAGACAAAGTACCCCAATAGATACAACATAGTTGCCACAGTCCCTTATCTATATAATATAGCAAATCTTGTCCTAGGTGAATGTTTGCTTTATTTCCTAGCACTTCACTATGGGACACAAAAGCGTACTAGACCACACTAGACCCTTTTTTCCCCAGCAATCCTATAGATACCTTAACCATAGTCCGTAACATGGGAACGGCCCCTTACATTGTCTTACTGACACTAAAATAGACATAAGCTCTGAAGAACACCTCGAGAGCCAAGAACTCTCTAATGCCTTGCATAGAGTCCTAATTTCATCTCAGCCCAGCCAATGACTTAACAATATGGAACATCAGTGTAAACCATAGAAATCAAAAATTTGTAGCACTGAAGACTCCTATAACGCGATCTAAACATTTATTTTGTTAAATGTGGGGTAAAAAATAATTACACCGTTAGCATTTCAAGGATACATACCTGGGAACACAGAAGCATGACCAACTCCACAACTGAGCTACTAGATTTCATGCACACCAGGCCTTTAAAAAAAATAAAATAAAAATTGTCAGAGAATAGAAAATCAGTATTAAAGTTAAAAATGTGTATTTTTGTTAAACTACTGTTTAGAAGAATAATACCGGAGTGTTCTAGACCAGGTGAGTTTCTGATCTATCGCAAAAGGTGAAAAAAGTATCTTGTTAACATAAATGTTCAGCAATACCTATAATTTTACAAACTTTTGCCATGTCATAAGTGACTTGTCAGAAATTTCAAATCAGTGGTGCCGAGACCCCAACAAATCACTAAGGTTATATTCACAGGGCTAAGGCCATGTTTACACTGCTTATTTGGGCACGTATTTCAGCCCATAATTCGCGGCGTACTGCGCGAATTACTGGCTGAAATACGGCCCAGGCATTACGGTAATCCACAGTTCTCATAGAAAACTATGGATTACATCTCCTCTCCCCGCTCGGCGAATCCGCTGCCGGGGGAGATAATTGGCATGTCATTTACTAGCGGCGTATACGTGCAGCTAGCAATGATCGTCCATGGGCCGGCGAGGTGCTGGCCCCCCGCTCTCACCCCTGTCCACACGGCGTAATTGCGGGACGTAATTACGCCCCGCAATTAAGCCGTGTGAACATGGCCTATAGTGGAAAGTACTATACGTTGTGCAATACAGCGGGTGTTTTAGACGTACGTGCTGGACAGCGTGTACTTCTAAAACGCTTTGCGCTGGCTTAAGCACCGGGAAGAAGCGACATGTCAATTCTTTCCCCAGGCACATATTGTACACCCGGGAAAACGCCAGGTAATTATAGGTCTCAATGAGTGCTATGAATTACCAATCTTGCTGTCCACACTTCGGGCGTATTGCAGCGCAATTAAGGCCTGAAATATGGACTGCAAATAGGCCGTGTCAACATACCCTAAAGAGCAGATATACACTGCTAAGTGTGACTTTTTTTAAAGAGGTTTTCCACTTTTTAGAAGAAGCTTGTCAGGCGGTCAGGAAGGTTCTACAATAGGGTGGGAGGGGAGGACACTCCTCACCCTTTAAACTTTCTCTGCTCCAGTGCCACTGCTGTTCCAGGTGCACCCACTGATGACGTCACAATCAGTGGTCTTGTGATACTTCAACCAATCACAGGGCTCAACAGTCACATTTAGTTCATCCAAGAAGAGACCACTAAGACCTGTGAACAGCATCAGAATCAAACAATGAAAGTGCCGTCCTCGGCTTGCAGCGTTGGATTAGAACTGGCTTAAAAGAACCTACCTGACCGGCCGTTAAGCTTCTTCTAAAAATGGAAAGCCCTTTTCATTTTTGCTTTGGCTTTTTTTTCGTAAGCCAAGTGTGTGTTGTACAGATTTCTATATAAGCTTAGATATTCTATCAATATGTGCACTATTTGCTCAGCACAACACAGAGCACATAAGCCCTGTCCCCGCACCACCGATGAAAAATTCTAAAAATTACAATGACAACAATTGTAAAAATGTTCTGTATCCTACGATATATAACTAGGATAGGTAGAGAAAATAAAAGCAAAACTTAGGGTCTTTATAGGAAGTCGAAAACATGAATTTAATAAAATCACATGCAGAATCATGCTAAGCCTCTTGTACAACTGCTGAGATAGTGTTTTTCCCCTACGGGGATCCCTATTTTTACATGCGTAAAGCAGAACTACCTAGAGCAGGCTAAAACAGCACCAAATGGCATATAGGCACAGTCCGCATATTGTCTGTCGATGCGGTTTATAATAAAGTCATAAATAAAGGAGACATTAGGCACTACCGCAGGGGCACTGCTAAATTCATGCGCTTTAATGTAACATTTAAGAAGAATTACTAACAGCTCCCATCTTTGAACAGAACTATTTTTTTTTTACTAACATATGTTGGTGAGGAAGGGTGTATATCTTACAGTATGCTAACAGAAAGCATTCATACAACTGAACGTATCTTTGAGAGGAAGACTTGAAATATGAAAAGGACCAGTCCGTGCCCAATTGTCATGGAAAATCTGGGGAAGATGTTCATACACATTAGATAAATTTGCTAAATCCATTCCGTTTGGAACAACTGACTTGTGTGCAAAGGGGCCTCTTGGAGGTAGAAAGGACCATGACCGATCAGGTGCATAGACTTAAACATGTCTAAACCTTTGCTCCTAATGTGATTTAGGTGTTGGAAGAGGCTCATTTTCTGCTTTTCACTGAAATAATCATACACGCTTGGCAGAGTTTGCATGTATACGGTGGTGTCCATAGGGGTTGGCTATGATGTGTACACAGCCAACTCTAAGGACAAATGTCCACAAAACATTCCTTAATCTACAAGAAAGAATACAAGGAGACTGCAGTGTTTACTACAGAAAGGTTTGTGAGAACTTGAAGAGGCTGTCCAGTTTAGAAAGTTCATTTTCATACAACCTCAGAGAAATTGCAGTTAATAGAGATGGATCCCATGTCCATGATCCTCATCTCTTGGCCAGAGTGGAAGACAGTTAAAAAGCATCTCTTGCTCTGGATGACCTGTCCTATCCTGCATTTCACAGACAACATGCTGATGTGAATGTGCACTGTGTAATGCTTCATATCGCCTGTGGTGGCACTACAGGGAAATTGAGCACATGCTGTCAGATTTCTTCACAGATTATAGGTGATCACTGGTGGTCCCAGCAGAGGCACCCTGTGTGATGAGCTTTTGTTAAAGGTCCCTCATAACAAACAGGAATTGTCTGAAGTAAGAGAATCACTAAACTTATTTGAGTCTCTTAGTTTAATATTAGGTTCTGGGTCAACAGAATGATCAAGGATCAACAAATACCTAGAATATTATAGGATGAACACCTACGATCTATGTACACTGTGAATATACAAAATAATAAAAGCGTGCAGATATTAAAAATGATGAGATGGTTGAAAGCCTCTGCTCTGCAGTCTTTAATACTCTATGTATGTAACCAATGCAGGAGTGTAATATAGCTAGATAATAAATACATATTATAAATATGTCTATATCTCCGCCTCTTTTCTGGAACAATATCGTATGCTTCTTTCATTTAGCTTCCCCTGCACTAAATGGCAAATCTCTTGATTTGTTGGTTTTAAATTCTTGAAATGTTTACCATTTATCTTTAGATGTCATCTTTTAAACATACATTAAAAATGAATTGCGTATAGGTTATGGTTTCGTTGTATACTGCCTTAAAACAAAAAAAACAAAAAAGTAAAAACATGTGCTGAGCAAATTCCTAATATCTAAAGCAGCATCGTCATTATATATGCAGAGAAGGGAAATGGTTCATTGACCTTTGGTTTCTCCACTGCAGTCCCTTTACTTCAGCCCTCTAGCTATCAATCAAGTTTCCATTTTGCTTAGTGGCAGCAGACATCCCGAACACTCTTATTAGTACTTTGACCCTTGCCCTATGGTAAACCTAAGCAAGAACTTAAGTAGTTACCTATATGATATTTCTCATTGTTTATACTCCCAAGATGGAGGTGGTTGAACTGTCTGCAAAAACCCTTGCATTGACATGGCCAGCATGTTTAAATCAATAGAATAAATGTTTTAGTTTCTCTGATTTCAATACATTACGAAGCGTAATCACATAATGTAGGCTTTAACAAAAAGAAGGTTGCATTATCCAGTAGACATCCCACATAATGTATTTTGCTGTGTTACCAAAGATATTCATAATTCTTGGTTAGCATAGTAAATCGCTTGCAATTCAGGAGTCCAATTTATGGGATCTCATTTAAAAAAAAAAAAAAAAAAAAAAATCCCACAAGACCATTAAATGCACCAAGGCCCTTTTATGCAAGCTGAGGATTGGGAACCATTTCATACGAAAGTTTTATTCACCGATCATTGGCCAGGGTGGGAAGATACTTTTTTAGCTGATCAGATGCTTTCAGCAGTCCTAACAAAGCTTGTTGGTTGGCAGCCATCTCCCCATTTAAGTAAGGGATGTGCTGCAACATAATGCAAACTGTTTGGGAGATAAACAAGCTCAGGAACGGTCATTCTACCCTCTGCTGAATGCATCAGCTTATGGGAAAGGACTTTTAGACCAGCACCAATTGACCCGCTAAAATCCTGATCAGATTATAACTAAGGGGGTCCAAGTGGTTATACTGGGACTACTGATATCACCTTGGTGCAATAATAGTTGTAACAGATGCAGCAAATGAAATAGATAGTGGCCAGCACTTTTTGATATTAGTCAAAAATAGAAACCAGCCTAAAATAATATTCAAGCCACAATATCTTCAGTAGCCTTCTATGGTAATCACAACAGTTTAGCGTCCAGAGGGCACCAAACAAAATTAAATGTTGTGAATACAATATTTGTTATGCTTTAGCCATACCTGGAAATGTTTTTCAGACAGTTCTAATAATTTAAAATTTTACAATTTTAACATACAATGGTCTTTCCTGGGATACCATCTTGAAATCACACTTACCATACAATAATGCACAGTTGATCAGCGGCACGTGATTGACTGGAAGATACAGCCAATTACCATTTTACTTGTAAATCATGTGTTACATATTCCAGGATGAGCAGCTTATTTGAGGACCAGGTGAGGGCAGAAAGTTTTTTCCAGCTCCCAGCAGCTCTTTTTGACTGTTATATGTAAGGATTCCCTTTATGTTAGTTATCTGCTAAATTGTCTTATTTTCATTTTGCTATTGGGTATTGGATATAGGGTTAAATTTTGGGGCTTGAGAACAAAGCTACTTGTTACCATAGACTTTTGGTTTCAACACACAGTATATTTAATGTACAATGGCTGTCCCCGGACCGATATATATTGGTTATATGTATGTATGTTGTGGGCCCACTGTATAGAAAACTTTTATTTAATCTCATTGAAATTTAGCAAGTACACAATAGACTCTTAGGCTATGTTCACACTGCTTAATTGAGAGCACATATTTCGCCCCGCAATTACGCCGTGTGTACGGGGACGGGGTGGGAGGTTCAGCAGTCCGCTGGCCCATAGACCTTCATTACTAGCGGCGCGTATTCCCTGCTAGTAATCGAAATGTCACTTATTTCCCTGCTTGCCGTATTGTGTGAGCAGGGAGAGGAGACGTAATCCACAGTTCTCTATGAGAACTGTGGATTCCCGTAATGACTGGGACGTATCTCGCCCTGTATTTAGCGCAGTATGGCACGAAATACGGGGCGAGATACGTCTCAAAATAAGCTGTGTGAACTTAGCCTAAGGCTAGGTTTACACTATGAACCAAGACCGTCAGCCACATAAATCTAAACACCTGCTGGAATGTATTCAGATACATATCGCAGTGTAGACATGCAGCTAAAACAGACCAAACATAGTTAACTTGTGATTCTAGATATATTTTAGACCAGACACGCTGTAGCTTTTGGGACAGACTAATGGAGAATACTATGCTATTATGCCACAAAGCATGTACAGCTGAAAAATAGACCAAATGTGGTCAACTTACACATCTTTAAACCTGCTAGAACATATTTGGACAAGTACCACGGCATAGCCAAAAGGCTAAAACAGACCAAACATTAACATGTCAGAATTATGGCTCTGAGGAAGCAACGAGGATTTTAAGTTCACTCTGGTTTGGACTCCGGTTAGACTCGCTGATATCCGATGAGGAGCTGCTCAAAAGAAGGAATATGTTCATTTTTTTTTCTCCATGCCACAAACTGGAAAATGGAGTCGAAGATCCATGCTGAAGTTCACTGTGTGAACGACAGTGTGGACTGGCCATTCAAGTAAATGGCCATCACATTGCACAAGGCTTTTAAACGAGGAATTCAAACCGGAATCCTCATTAAATCCCTTGTTAAAATCTGTTGTGTGAACACACACTTAAACAGTTGTGACCGATCTGAGGTTGTGAATAAATGCACATGAATAAAAAAATAAACTAAAAATTGCATAAAAACAACAAATAAATTAATAATGGTCTTCCCAGTGAAAACCAGCTTCATACTTACTTGTCCCTTCAATAAGTAACTCCTGGCCATGGCTTCCTAAAAGGGTGCGGGACAGAAATGGGGCGAAGTCCACAAATATTTCCCTCAGCAGTGGAGCAGCCTTCTCCAGTGCATGTTCCAGCCGGTCTGTAATACTAATATTACAAAACAGAAATATTACAAAAAGAAGGATATTTAAGGGAAGAGTCAAAAAATTCAATTACCATTCAGATACAGACTATACCTTAAGAGAATCTGGCACTACATTGAACTACGGTTGGGCTATTTGTCTATCTTTCTGCACGCTGCAAACCCTGCAGTAAATGACAATCGTTCACAGGAGGTGAAACATGCTTGAAAACGCCTTTAGAACATGTATGCATTATAGGGGTGCTCTAGAGCTGGGCAACGAAACAAATGAATCCTATTAATCCATCATTTTGCTTCCCTCCAATATTGTTAAAAAACAGAATTGTAAATTCTATTTCATCTAGGTCAATAAGACGCCTGTGGAGCAGCACAACTACTTCTCATCACGTCACCTGCTGAAGACCCCACCTCTGGAGCATTAAAAAGTGTTGAGCAAGGCTAGATCCAGAGGCAGCTGGGTTTCCAGCCTTCTAGCCATGCTCTCGTTCATAGCAACTTGTTGCCTGGACTGACTCCAGCATCTAGACAGCAATGACACTGTAATAATCACCAGGGGCACCCTAAATACCACTCGCCCCTGCATGTCTTATGTAGTACGCAGAACCACAGTCTGTAGCACAATTTTAAGCAAATCAGAGTTTAGTACCTACTAAAAAGTGAATGGGAGAGCACCGGAGGTGAAACGGTTTAAGTCAAGTCCAAATCACGTCACATTTTGGGGCTTCGTCGCCATTGAAGGGGTTGTCTCACTACAAGGATTACTTTTAATGTTAAAGATCTTGCAAAAACAAGTCACTTTGCAATATGTTGTCATTAGCCATGTCCTACCAATTCCTGGATATACCCTCTTGTATGGGCTGCATCAGCTCCTCAGGTTACTATAGCTACAGACCTGTTTGATCTCTCCTGATAGGCTGCCAGCACTGGTCGCTATAGCTACAGACCTGGTGTCCTCAACAGGCCAGTAGAAGCCAGTAAACACGCCCCTGAATTTAAAAGTGAAATCGAGAAAACAGGACTGAAGTAAGAGGAATTGATGTAGTGAGACAACCCCTTTATCCTTCAGGACACCTTGAAAATGGTATGCCAATATATACCGCTGGAGAGCAACTAGACTATGGTCTTTTTGGACCAGATCTGCTCAATTTTCCCAGTATATGCTTTATGTACAGAACATAAGTGTGACAACGCGATGCCTTTTAGCCCTCCATAGCTGTCCATCTTGGTATTTCCCTACACATTGTTGTCACTGATTTGACACAGGCATACACATGGTTGACAAAAAAAAAGGTAATGTCCAGTTAATTCATACATTTCCAGGAGTAATAATGGCGGAATGGCACAATGCATAGTTCAAAGAAAAGATGCTCAAATGTTATCTGGAATTCAAGAATTTCCTAAAACCACCATGTCAGGTGAAACGATAGGTCGTCATGAAGCCAACCGTAGCAACATAGCTGTCGGCTGAATCAGATTTGCCTGAATATCCCATAAATGTGCAGTGTCTGATCTTCTTGGCGTGAATGTTTATTTGAAAAGGAGAATGAAGCCCTAAACAAGCCCTTGGCCAAAAAGTTATAGTGAGGTACAACATTAAAAGTCCAATAAGAGGAGTCAGATATGTGGAATGTCAACGTTTTACAATATGATCAACTGTACAGTGGGACAATAGACAAAACTATACTTAACCGTGAGGATACTAACCCCGCCACTGAAAGTTAACCAGTGTCGATGGGGAAATAAGAGGTTTACCTCATGTGAGAAGCAGAATCTTCTGGCACAGAGTCAACAGCTTGGACAGATGGTAACTTTGCATTAGATGATCCGCTACCTAAAAAAGGAAGGAGTGCAAGTATTAGGATACGTAATCTAATATTAAAGTTTGTAGTGTCTGCTTCTACAAAACAAATCTCTTATGAATTTGAAGACAAAAAAACACATGCATTTTACAAGGTGACATTTTAAAAGAGAGAAAGCAAAAAAAAAAAAAAAAAAAGGTCACATACAGTACTAAGTAGTAGTAGTACACATACAGCACTAAGATCTTTGCTTTCTGATCTTTTTATTGTAGCGAAAAAAGCAGCATTAAAGTCACAGGCAGAAGCTTAGTCCTTTATTCCTCCTGAAATACACCAATGCTTGGCTAAATAACACTAATTAGCATGTATATACACTACCATTCAAACGTTTGGGGTCACCCAGACAGTTTTGTGTTTCCCTGAAAACTCATACTTTTATCAAATGAGTTGCAAAAGGAATAGGAATATAGTCCAGACATTGACAAGGTTAGAAATAATGATTTTTATATGAAGTAATTTTCTACTTCAAACTTTGCTTTCGTCAAAGAATTCTCCCTTTGCAGCAATTCCAGCATTGCAGACCTTTGGCTTCTAGCTGTTAAATTGCTGAGGTAATCTGGAGAAATTTCACCCCATGCTTCCAGAAGCCCCTCCCACAACTTTGATTGGCTGGATGGGCACTTTTTGCGTACCAGACGGTCAAGCTGCTCCCACAACAGCTCAATGGGTTGAGATCTGGTGACTGCGCTGGCCACTCCATTACAGATAGAATATCAGCTGCCTGCTTCTTCCCGAAATAGTTCTTGCATCATTTGGAGGAGTACTTTGGGTCATTGTCCTGTTGCAGGATGAAATTGGCTCCAATCAAGCGCTGTCCACAGGGTATGGCATTTTTCTTTGCCACTCTGCCCTGAAGGCCAGCATCCCAGAGTCACCTCTTCACTGTAGGACATTGACACTGGCATTTTGCAGGTACTATTTAATAAAGCTGCCAGTTGAGGACCTGTGAGGTATCAATTTCTCAAGCTAGAGACTCTAATGTACTTGTCTTGTTGCTCAGTTGTGCAGCGGGGCCTGACCACTTTCTCTACTTTGGTTAGAGCCGGTTTGTGCTCTCCTCTAAAGGGAGTAGTACACACCGTTGTAGGAAATCTTGACAGTTGAGTTTCACATGAAAGTTCTCTTTTTCTGGCCATTTTGCGAGTTTAATCGATCCAACAAATGTAATGCTACAGATTCTCAACTAGCTCAAAGGAAGGTCAGTTTTAGGGCATGTGCACACGACGGATTTGGCCACGGCCAAACCTCATCCTACCCTCGCCGCAAACTCGCGTCTCCCGACGCGGGTTTGCGGCGCGGGCGCTGGGCGTGGTATTGGCGCAAGTGGGCCGTGGTTTGGGGTGCGGCTTGCAGCGAGGGTTTGCCCCCATGCAAATTAGTAGGCAGGAGGCAAACCGCGCCGCCAGCCGCAGCGACACCACACGCCCGTGGCGTGTGAATATTAATGCGGCTTCCAATTGGAAAGCATGTTAATAAACTAGGCGCGATTTGGACGCGATTTTGGCCGCGGAAACCACGTCGGAACCCGCAGCCATAACCACGGTCAAATCAGTCGTGTGAACAGGGCCTTAAAGCTTCTCTGATCAGCAAAACTTTTCAGCTGTGCTAACATACTTGCACAAGGGATTTCAAGGGTGTTCAAAATATCCAATAGCTTTCTTACACAGTTAGCTAACTGGAGTGATGGTTGTTGGAAATGTGCCTCTATACACCTATGTAGATATTGCATTAACAACCAGACGTTTGCAGCTAGAATAGTCATTTGCCACATTAACAATGTATAGAGTGTATTTCTGATTCATTTAATGTTAGCTTCATTGAAAAAAAACTATGCTTTTCTGATTCATTTAATGTTAGCTTCATTGAAAAAAACTGTGCTTTTCTTTCAAAAATAAGGAAATTTCTAAGTGACCCCAAACGTTTGAACGGTAGTGTACCGGGGAAATGGAAAGCTCTTGGGTCAGGTTTATGCAAGCAGCACAAGTTCACTTGTGCTCCACAATCTTGATGGCAGCCAACATAGGGCGCCCAAGAAAGACCAGCAAGCGCCAGTACCGTCTCTTAAAAGTGTTTCAGCTTCGGAATCGGGCTACCAGCAGTGCAGAGCTTGCTCAGGAATGGCAGCAGGCAGGTGTGAGTGCATCTGCACGCACTGTGAGGCGGAGACTCATGGAGCAAGGCCTGGTGTCAAGGAGGGCCGCAAAGAAGCACCTTCTCTCCAGAAAAAACATCAGGGACAGACTGATATTCTGCCAAAGGTACAGGGAGTGGACTGCTAAGGACTGGGGTAAAGTCATTTTCTCTTATGAATCCCCTTTCCGAATGATTGGAACATCTGGAAAACAGCTTGTTCGGAGACGACGAGGTGAGCGATACCACCAGTCTTGTCTCATGCCAACTGTAAAGCATCCAGAAACCATTCATGCATGGGTTGCTTCTCAGCCAAGGGAATCTGCTCTCTAACAGTCTTGCCTAAAAACACATCCATGAAAAAACAATGGTACCAGAATGTCCGCCAAGAGCAACTTATCCCAACCGTCCAAGAGCAGTTTTGGTGATCAACAATGCCATTTCCAGCATGATGGAGCACCTTGCCATAAAGCAAAGGTGATAACTAAATGGCTCAGGGAACAAAACAGAGATTTTGGGTCCATGGCCTGGAAACTTCCCAGATATTAATCCGATTGAGAACTTGTGGTCAATCATCAAGAGACGGGTGGACAAACAAAAACCAACAAATTGTGACAAAATGCAAGCATTGATTGTGCAAGAATGGACTGCTATCAGTCAGGATTTGGTCCAGAAGTTGATTGAGAGCATGCCAGGGAGAATTGCAAGGTCCTGAAGAAGAGGGTCAACACTGCAAATATTGACTTGCTGCATTAACTCATTCTAACTGTCAATAAAAGCTTTTGTTAATCACAATATGATTGCACTTGTATTTCTGTATGTGATAAAAACATCTGACAAACACACATAAAAACCAGAGGGCAATAGATCATGTGAAAATATAATATTTGTGTCATTCTCAAAACCTTTGGCCATGACTGTACAATGACTGGGCGAACAACCTGCCAGTGAACACGCAAATGCTCATTTGTCATATGATCGCATATTCTATGTACACATAAAAATAGTTTTTCAGCAAGTACATCCACACAGGTAAACCGGCAACGTGCTGCTGCCAAGTGGTAAAATCTAAAGGAGTGGGGGCTTTCAACTAAAGGATTGTTTAGTCCAGTCCCATCCAATAAACGTGTAGTTGAAAAGAAATAAGCACCAATCGAATACCTTTAACAATTGGTACTAGGTCAATTTATCTGCTCATGTAAGTTACCCTGAAACATTTCCTTTTGACTGTAGGATCTTTTTGTCTAAAACAATTTTTATTTTCCCACGTTTGAGGTTGTTCAAAGGGCCATAATTGGCAGGGCGATTTCCCCGGGTTTTTTTCCCCTTTCCCAATTTAAGCCCCGACATGGGGCCCCCGAAATTACGGTAAACTCGAGCTCCAAGTTTATAATTTTCCAGTCCCCCCCTTTAGGGATCGTATTTTTTTACGCCAGGGAGGGGAAGCGACAGGTCACATTCGGGGCTTTACGCCCCAAAAGAAAAAGAAAAGTAAAGGGGGCCGGGTGGGGGCTGGCTTACCCTTTTTGTTTGGGAAAGGGTTTTGGCGCTGCACAGCGCTTTTATTTAAAAAAACACACCCGGGATTTTTTTTTTGTTACTTTTTCATTAAAACTTTTTTATAAAAGCACCTCTCCTTGACCCCCAGCAAAACCCCTTTCACCAAAGACACATTTAAAAATGACCCTTTTTTTAAAATTTGGGAAATTTTTTTTCTAAACCAGAAAATTTTGGGAAAAACTGCCCCTTTTTTTAAAATTTCCCAATGTACTAAATAATTTCCCCTCTTTTTTGGAGTGTCCCTATTACAAAACCCCCAAAAAAGGGAAAGGAATTTTTTGGGCTTCAAACACACAGCATGGGCCCAAAAAACATTAAAAGGGCCTACGTTTTTTTTTCCCAATGCAAAAACCAAAATTTGTTTGTCACTGTTTTTGCAAAAACCGCGGTCAGTTCTCGTTATTTTGCCGTCTGCCAGTACAATTGAAAGGGTTACCCGGGGCCCTTCAAAATGGGAAAAAAACGCCGGCAAAAATTTGGGGGGCAACATGCCCCAAATCTGCCAGTGCCAGTAAAGGAGCGGGGGGGGGGGGGGGGGGGAGAGACCTGTGTGAACTACAGATCTTTTTTCTATTAAATTCAAAGGGTGATAATTTTCGGGTATTCAGCGGTTTCAATATACTAAAATTTACAAAAACCCCCGACCTTTTGTGTGTGCTTGGGGAAACTTAACCTTACTTTTCCTGAGGGTTTTTCTGCCTTTCCCTTCGCAGGTTTTGCAAAAGGGGGGTTTTCCCCCTGGTGTGAACTGTCAGTTTAAATTTTGTCCCCTTACCTTGTGGTTCCCTGAAACACTAAGTGAGACGCTACAGCTTCATACCCCTCCTACCACCCAGCCGGTCTTCTCTACTAGATAACACTACAGAGATTTATTTTGGAGATGGAGGAATTCAGTTACAGAAAGCTCCCAGCCAGGGAATAGAGAACTGCATACTATAAGATGATTAGGAAGATGCCTCTGATAAGATACAGAGCAACATTCTTAAATATGCATGTAAAATTACTGGTGCAGGTTAGGATCCACTTTAAATTATACTTCTAATTAGGTTTGTGGTTGTTTTTAAAAACTGTCCAAATTTTTTATGTTTCCTGTTTATTCTATTAAAATTTTTTTAAATAAAGATTTTTTCAGCAATATTTTGACTTCTTTATCGTCGGTCATGGGCTTCTGCTAAGGGTGCCCTTCCCAAGCCCGAAAATCTTAGGAACATAATAGAATTATCCCCCTCTTTTTCCCTAACATTTAACCCTTAAGCCCAAAAAAAAAAAGACTTAGGCCCCAAAATTAAACTAATCAACTGGGCTGCCAAACTTTTTTCATTTAAAAAATTTTAAAAGCCATTGTTGGTAAAAAAGCCCAAGTTTGGTTTACATAAAGCTCCAAATTTCTTAGGGGCTTGTACCAGGGCTGCGGGAACATTTGCATACATACATTATTCCATGAATATTACAAAGAGGATAAAATCTGATTTGTATTTGGGGGTGTGTTTTTAAAAATTTTGACCTTTGGGGTTTGGGCAAGGGAGCACATGATAAGGCCCACAACTACACATGTTGGGGAAAGACTACAAATGCCTCCAAACAAAATTTGGGAATCAAAGCGCTTTTTCCTTTTTTTTTCCTTTTCACGATAAACGGCTCCTTCAAACTGACAGTTTTAAAACACTCAATAAAAAATAAAAGGGAAAAGCAAATAGATCAAACTGTCTAGCACCCCTTTTTCCCACAGCTTTCCCGAAAGCTCACAGGGCCCCCAAAGGTCCCAAGGGCCCAAATAATGTTTTTTGCCCCAAAAAAGTTTCATTTTTAAAACCCTTTTCTCTTTATGATGCCCCATAAAAAAAACCTTAAGTAATTTTTTATGTTCTGTGGGGGTGAAATTTTTTAAACGGTTTTAAACAGCCCATTAAAAAAGGGGTATTTCAACTTTCTGGCCCAAAAGAATTTTGGGTGAAAAGCAAAGTAGGGTTTAAAATCATTCATATATATAAACCCTTTTATTTTAATTATATATTTTAAATATATATATATATATTTTATATTTTTATATATATATATAATTTTATAAATATTATATATATCTTTTCCCAAACTCCTGCAATAAATCATACTCCCCAATATTCTGATACAGTATTAATCCTATATCTTTAGATTGTTACTCACTTTAAAATTGGGGGTGCCCCAAAACATTATTTTCCCCAGTAAGTGGTATAGTTATAATTTTATATATATATATATATATTATATATATATATATATATATACACACACAAAATATACACACACATTATACACCAAAACACCCCGTAATAAACCCACATACAAAAAAAGGGGTTTGAGAAAGCAGACAGGAAAAAAAGGGGAAAGGGGGGAGAGAGGGGGGAACGAGGGGGGAGATCTTTCATGTTTCTTTTTCCTTTTATGGAAAATATATATGTATGTAACTGGTTTTATAAAATTTTTGTGTTTGGGGTGTAAATATGAAAAAAACCTTTCATATATATTATACATACATGAGAAAGCTAAGCAGGAGAGTTTATATATTTCCAAAAAAAACGTGTGTGTTGTGGTGTGTGATTTGGGGTTTTTGAGGTGGGGGAGAGAAGGGGATCTTTCTGGGGTGCTTCCCCCTCTCGTAAAAAATAATAAAAGTAAAAAAACTTGGGATGGGCGTGTATATTTAAAATATATATTCTTTTTATAAATATAAATATTTTTTAAATAGTATTATTTATAAATGAAAACAATACAAAAAAACACACACACCAAAAATACAAAACATTAAAACACAGACACACAACACGGAAGTTTTTAAATTTTACACCCAAAAACAATAGCTAAACCCCACAAAATTTTAAAACAATTTAAGAAAAAGGGAAAGGGGAAAAGGGGGAGTCATGAAAAAAATTATAAAATATATTTTTAATATATATAAAATTTATATATATATATATATTTTAAAAATATAAAAAAATATGTTTTTTTTCTTTTTCCTTTTTCCTGTTTTGCTTTCCCCTTTACGTATGTATAATATATATGCCCTGTAACTATGTTTGAGATTATAAATTACATATAACAAAAAAAACTATAAACATAAATATATAAATATATACATATACCCCCATAATATACAAACATACACACACACATAAATATCACACACACATATATACACACACAAAATAATACACACACACCCCACCACACACACACATATACAAAACACTCACATTAAAACACACACTACCCATAAACACAACACCAAAATACCCCACACACACCCTTTCACACACACACATAAACACACACAACCCCCAAAAATTTTCCAAAAAAAATAAAAAATTTTCCCCCCCCCCCAAAACAAAGAACGAGAAATCCACACACCCCCCCCCCCCCCAAACAAAACAATTCCCACACACCCCCCAGGTTTTAAAATTTTAAAAAAGAGCACACACCCACCCACCCCCCCCCCCCCCCCCCTTCCCACCCCCCACACCCCGCCCACTTCCCCCCCCACGGGGCCCCCCACACCCCCCCCACCCCCCCACCCTCACACCACACCCCCCACCCCCTCACAAAACACTCGAAAAACACCCACTCCAAAAAAACACTCACCCCACCCTCACAAACAACTCACACACTCAACACTCACCACACTAAAACCCCCACACACACCGCAACACACTCACACACCACACACCCTCACACACTCACAAAAACCCACTCACCACCACACCTTTACACCCTCACACACTTCCACACTCACACACTCCCACACCACCAAAACTCACACAACTTCCCCACTCACACACTCACAAAACTACACACACACACACCCACACACTCACACACCCCCACACTTTACACCTCACACACTTCCCCACACACTCACACAAATCAAAACCCCCCTCACACAGCCAACACTCACACACCACACACACACCGAAACACCACACCCCTCACACACTTTAAAACACTCAAAACACTCAATAACACACACACACTCTCACACACCCCAAATCACACACTCACACAACCCCCACCCCCTCCCCAAATCCCACACTCCCCACCGGCTTTCCCGTGCAAAAAATTTGCTTTCTAAAGGATTGTTGGCCCCTAGTTTAAAGTGAGTAACAATCTAAAGATATAGGTTTGGGATAGGATTTTAAAACTTGTAACGAATATTTGGGCTGGGATGATTTATTTTTTGGAGTTTGAAACATTTTAATCCCTAGATAAAGTTTTTTTATATCTATGGGGGATAGAAAATGATACCTCCAGAGTTTTCATGTAAGTAACAAATGGGTCGTTGTATGACCCAAAGGGGGGGTCCCGAAGGGGGGGAGTAGGTTTTCCATAGAACCAAATGTGGGGAATTATACACTTATGGGCCCCTGCCCTTTCGGAAAGGCCCTTTTATCATTTTTGCATACTAATTTGGAAGATATTATAAAATTTTTTTTTATCAAAACTGATTTTTTTTACCTAAAGGGCTCCATTAATATGGCATGTGAGAAATAGATGTGACCATTACTATTGTGATTGGAGACTTTTTGTAATATATTAGGGTTGTTTATCTGGGATATAAATTATTTCAAGGGTATATTTAATTTATTGGCAAACATACTGGGGGTTTAAAAACCAAAAAAACATATATTTTTGGGGTGGTTTTTTTTGGGTGAAAAATATTATATTAACCCCTGAGGAAATGGCCCCCGCGGGGAATTTTGGGGAAAGAAACGTGTGGGTTCTTAACAGTTTGGATCACAATTAGGATATACACATTTTCTTTTATACACTATTTGTAGAGCGGGGGGGGGGTTTTTTGGGGTTTTACCCATTAAAAGGCCCTCGAGGGTGGGGAGTTCTTTTTTTTTGGGAAAAAATAATCCCCCCCACAAAAATAACCAAAAGAAAAATTAGGAGGGAAGTTAGTTATAGGGGGTTGTAGGGCCTTTGTAAAAGTTCTTTATCTGTGTTTTTTTAATAAAAGTTTCTTCCTTTAAAAAATTTTTGGTAAAATTTTTTGATAATCCCTTTTGTTTCTGTATTTTAAAAGTTAAATTTTTTTTTAGTCTTTGTCCAGTGATTTTTTTGAATTTGGGTTAGGGGCCCATTTCTTGTTAAAAGTTTTGGCAAATTTTTAGGGTTGCCTTTTTAAAATTTCCCTTTTGTTTTATTAATATGAAAAAGTTTTTTGGACCCGGACGGGGGTTTTAATTTGATTAACTTATTTTTTAAAAATTTTTTACTCTTATTTTTTTTTTACTGAAGCTTTGATTTCACCCTTTACGTTTTTTTCTATTTTATGCACCATAAAACTAACAGTTAAATGCATCTTGTAGTGTGAATGTTTATCATAATATCATAAATATATAGAGCCTACTAGCTGAGCCCACTCCACGGCAGTTACCTGCCAGATAAATTTGTTAAAAACCCGGGACCTTTCTTTCAAGCCCGCCAGGATCAGAGAGGACTTGCAATCACAGCATCTAAGTTGATCAGTGCCATGCACAGTTCCAGTGATTGATTGGATGAGATTTCCCCCTAAAAAGTTCACCCTCAGATCCCTCTAAAATGCCCTTCCTTTTGCTATTTAAAAAAATAAAATAGGCGGTGAGAGCCTCAGATTTTCATGCATTCGACATGTAGCACTTTGCAGACATGAAGAAACAAACATTAGGTATACAGATTATTTCAGAGTGCTGCAGGTCCTTTGCTGTGTGTATAGAATAAATAGAATATTTATTTATGCGTATGTATACGACACTTGATAAATGTGAACATGCTTACTCTGTATAATCTGCCGCTATTGCTTACTGTGGTCATGGATCTATCATGGACATGACTAGTCACCATTTTGTGATAGATCCCAGAGATGTACATACGCATTTTTTTCCCCAGATACCAGCAATTCTAACCAAATCTGACATCACAACTAAAAGAGTGTTAACAGTGCTTTACAAAGAGTCTTCATTGCTTCAAATCTGGGAAGCAGTAGCCATAAAGCCTTTTTGTAATTGTAAGTGACAGACTTTGTCCACACAAGTATTTCAAGTCAGAACTCATGCGGAGCCCATTTTGCAGAAGTCAGAGTTGTTCTAAAATGGACGGACACCGACTCCCAAAATAAATAATAAATTGGTGTAGTTCAATGTAGTGCCAAGAGCAAGATGAATTGGGTCTTGCCAGTGCTACTGCACCCATATTTTTAGCCTCATCAGATGAGGAGTTTAATTTTGAAAAGTATTTGGATGACATGGAGCAGGCACAGCGTTGCCACAGGGGAAAGGATTCCGCTCCATAGCAGACAGTCTGACCAGATTTCAGCAAAATTTTTCAACCAGAACTGACTGTGCATGAGGCAATTCCTTTACACCCCAAGATTGTTAGAGATGTTGTCCCTGTGATCACCACTTTGCCACCAACCCTAGTGTAGAAAGGCAGTTTTCTAGCCTGTAAATAATGAGATCAGATGTGAGGTCATCAATGAAGAATCTGATGGAGGCGATACTGTTCTCAGAACAAATTCATAGACTCCACAAATGTTATTCACGACAGTTTTGAGCACAAGACTCCCATCATTTTATAAAAATATCCTGGTTGTTTATAATAATTTTTGACTTGCAGCATTTACGTATCTTAGTTATGCAAATTCTTGCCTTTTAAACTGAAAATTTTTTTTAGGGTTTTTGCTCCTGGGGTGGGACAATATTTTTCTTCTTGTATAAAATTTTACAACCTGTTTCACTTTCCCCTAATATCAGTGTGTTATTAGGCTGATTCCCAAGTAAAGGTCACTAGTTTGAAAAGCCGGGAAAGGAGTTTTCCCAAGAAAAAAGAAACCGCATCATCAGGCATTGATAGCGGTCCTAAACCAAAGAAAAAACCCAAACTGTGGGGCAATGATACGCAATATAAATCATTCGGTGCGACAGACACTAGTGGAGGGGCTCGATCTTTTTAAAGTGGATCCGACTTTCTGAAAAACACACTTTACACAGGTCTGGAATGAGGGGCCCGAAAAAAGGTGATGAAACCTCGACTTCAATCTCGTCATAAGAAACGTTGGCTCGAGTTTGCAAAAAAAGTACAAAAAATGGAAGCTTGGAAACGGGCGATTTGGGGGCAAATGGGTTTGGAAGAACCAAAGGAAAAGGGGGCTAACGGATCGAGAAAATTTAGAAATTGTAAAGTTTTGTGGAAGCCTGATGATACGGAGTCCTTTCACAGCCAAACATGTTGGATACTTAACCAGGATACTTCATACACTAGAGTACTATGGGTATGAAAAGGACGACAATGTTCCAGTATGACACTGACCTGAAGCATACGTCAAGGTTGGAGAAGGAATGGTTCAATGACAATGAAGTAGAGTTGCTGTATTGTCCTCCACAGTCCCCCCAAACTCAAAACCCCAACAAACATTGTGGGAGGTTGAAAAAAAGCTGCATTTGTCCCAAAATGCACCAACATTGGGAAAGGTAGAAGGACCTGGATCAGATTTTGGGCAAGACATCTTTTAATCTATCCAGAGCCCAGAAGGGGTTTCAGGCAGGCTGAAAACCAAAAGGGGATTTTAAAATAATTTAAAAAAAAAAAAAAAAACACATTTTGATTTTTAGGAGCAAAACAGTAACGAAGCTGTAGTGGATAGTGAGATATGTGGCCTGAAAGTCAAAAGATCAAAACATTGCAAACCCTTTTTGTTTGTCATAATATTTACCTAAAAAAGCTTTTATTGTATAATAAGGGGATAAAAAGCCTGATTTACCTTTTTTTCTACAGTAAAGTTTCACTTAAACATGCGTCATTAGAAGGAGTGGGGATTCCGGATGGGGTTAGGGAAATTGAGGAGTCGGAGCTTTGGCTTACCAACTCTCCAGCCCTGGTAACCAGAACACCAGCATTGCTGTAAACAGTTCTACAAACAGCCCCCCTAATAATACATAAAGTGACAACTTGTCATTGTGTTTAGCAGTGTGTATTATATAGATGTTATACAGTATGGGTGGAGGGAGTGAATCTAGATTTCCCAGATCCTTCCTCTCAGAGCTATCCCTGGGAGAAAAGCAGAGCAGTCTTCAGTTTCACTTTCAGTTTAACACTGCTCAGAGGGAATGTGCACAGAAGGTGCAGGCAACCAATCACAGCACAGGGATGTGTCCTGCACAGGGGGCTGAACTAAATATCAGGCAGCCAATCACAGCAAAGGTGGCGTGGCCCAACACCAGGCTTCAGTTTAAGGTGTAGCACACAGATTTGCTCATCGCTGCTATACTAAATGATTTAGGTAAAATAAACCAATTATGAAAGTGCTTATTTTTACTGTCCCCATCATTACACATAGCTTTGTAGTGAGAAAACCCTTTAAGGGTGAAATTGCTCATTCATCTCTACTAAAGTGCCATTAAAAATGAAAAAAAAAAAGTGTGAGAATGTATGCTTATGCCTTGCTGTATACAGTTTTGTAGTTATAAATTCAATGCACAAATAAAGGAAATCACATTAAAGGCTAGGGGCACACGACATAGGCCAAAAAACATCAGAAAGCTATGGCATTTTGGCCTATGCAGGACTATTTTTTTTTTTGTCACTTTTGCCTGTTGTAGTTTTTGCCATCGGCCTGTACAATCGAATGTACAGGAAACCGACAGCAAACCACAAAACGCTGGCGAAATTTGCAACATATTGCATATTCCACTAGATTTCTAACGCAGCCGCTAAAACCTACAGAATGGGTTCTTCATTGCTGTCTATGTGTATTGTTGGATTCTTGGCGGTTTCAAAACACCGAAACCGCCGAATATCCGATGGTCTGTAGACACAGCCCAAGGACTTTCTGTGGAAAAAAAATAAAATGGTATCAGTATTGCAAAACAGCCAGCAAGTTGAATGCAGCATGGAGGTCCAGGTGGACTTGGAAAAGTAAATGCATTTTAATATCTCTTATGGGTTTCCCCCTTTTTGAATACAATTTGGGTCAACTAAAGCTCTAAGTTCTAAAATAAGCTTAAAACTAGGAAAGAAAAAAAAAAAAAATATTTCAGATTGTGTTTTTTATCTGCCAAAACAACTACCAAAATTAGCATCACCATAATCTGAAATATCTACATCACCTATGAAGGTAGAAAAAAAAAAATAGCGACCCAAGTGTAATCCACATAAAGGGGTGAGAACAGCAATGTTTATAAATGAGAAAAAAATAAAACTTTGTCTATATCCAGGATAGTTGGGCAAAACTCGCAAAAATTTTAGACCATTTGTTTTGTCAAATGATTATCACTGTTACTATTTCACATAATTGTGTTTTGCTCGTACAGTGTTAAGCCGGCAATAATAAATACTTTGTTTTCTTAAAGTCCTCATTTGGATTTATCCTCTACATTTTTCAGTGATCTCACCACTAGGTTATATTTAGGCTACAATTATGTCAATTATTTCTTCACGTGTCTGAGTTTCACTTGACCACAAAATACATACATTTCCCTATCTCAGTCTTTAAAGGAAAGACACTTATGGATTTACTACATATACTGCTAGGCTTTCGCCAAGTCCATTTGCAATTTAATGTAGCGTTTGCCTTTTGCTGCAACAAATGCAAACCAAACCGGGGTACGACCCTCGGAGTGTTTTCCCGAGTTGGTTTTTAAATGGCACAGGCTGTTAAACCAAATTCTTTTCGCACCAAGGATTATACAAATACGGCCACAGGCAATGTGTCTCATATAGAAAAGTTACTACATAGACTAAAGTCCAGGGGGACTTTAACTGAATTACACAATCAGTATCTTAGGCTATTCTCAATTTACGGGGGGAACCACATCAAAACTTTATGGTGAAATCACAACAGGACCAAAGAAGGGAACCTCTCCTTTTGGAGAGCACCCTTAAGGGGTTTTAGGTTTTATTGCCTTTTTTCCCACAAAATAACACTGCACACACAACATTTGGAAAGGAGTTGGAAGCTCACTGCCCTCTATTGGTTTAACAAATCCCATTTACTTTATTCACTGAATCTTTGAGAACAAAAAGGAAAAATTTTGTCAAAACCCAAAATCCTACTACATACGCCGTTTCGGGGTTTTGCCCCTCATCAGTGTAGAGCAGAGCGATACTGGTTTGATTGGGTGGGAGGCAATGAGTTATGAGAACTAGAATCCTAGTCAGTCTTCATATACTTAGGCCTGAATACGAGACAGTTGGTTAGCCATCAGTAAGAAAGCAAAGGTAGAAATGAAAGCTGCTTCAAATTAAAATGCTAAAAACTAAGATTCTGAGAGGTCAAGCACTGAATTATGAAGCAGATAGTCAGGACATGCTTCAAGGGGATCTGTGGCCGTTCTGGAAATATCCATTTCAGTAAATAGTGGTGAAATAACAATTTTGGAGCATCTTCCCTTATAAGGGTCTGTTCACATGGTGTAATTGCGGGGAGTACAGCGTGTACTCACACGATGCAGGGGGGCCGGCGGGCTGCCCTCCGGCCCCATAGACGGTCACTGAATGTCACTTATCTCCCCGCGCGTACAATACGATCGTATTGTACACCCGAGGAGAGGAGGCGTAATCCATAGTTCTCTATGAGAACTATGGATTACCGTAATTTCGGCGCGCATCTCGCTCGTATTAGAGCGCAAATACGACGAAAAACGGGTGCCGAAATTACTGTGTGAACATAGCCTAACTCTGTTTTACATTTCTAGAAGGAATACCAGAGGCACAGTACGTCTGTCAGCTGGGTGTCACTGTTAGGCTATGTTCATACGGCTTAAAATGGGACGTATTTCAGTCCGTAATTACATGCCGGAGTGCGCAAATTACGGCTGGAATACGTCCCAGCCATTACGGTAATCCACAGTTCCCATAGAGAACTATGGATTACGTCTCCTCTCCCTGCTCGGCGAATCCAACGCGGGGGGAGATAAGTGACATGTGAATGACCAGCGGCGTATACGCACCGCTAATAATGATCGTCTATGGGCCGGCGAGGTGCCGCCCCCATCCATACGGTGTAATTGCGGGGCGTAACAGTCTTCAAAATAGTGTGTCCATACACTGACTGTCAGCACTCATTGGACAATGCCAGACTGTGCAGGGACACACCCACCTGACAGATTCCCTAATACATTTCTAGGAGGAATAACAGGGGAGAAAGGCAACAGAAATTTAGCGTAAAGAATTGTTATTTCATGGGAAATACTAGTATTTACAAAACCAGGCAAGTCAGGAATAGCCACATGTCCTAGTGAAATTGGTTCTGCATACCTTTACAGCGGTCATGTGCTCTACCGGAAAGCTAAATATCCTAAAATAGTCATTATTAATCCACAGCACACCTTAAGATGCAATTAAAATGGAGATTTATTTATAAAGGTTACATTAAATCTATAATTTATTGTTGACTTAATTTCCCATATCCAGCTTAGGGACAGATTGACAAATGATGGAATTTATGTAATCTATAGGAATAAACACCAATTTATATTGACTCTAAAGACAGTCATGCCATGACACCCTATGTAAGGACAGAATAGCATTAGGACTTGTAGATTGTAAGACTTCATGGGCAGGGCCCTCTCTCCCACTGACGCAGTTGTTCGTCATTTATTGTCACCATTTTACTTCTCTGGCATATGTTATGTATGACACCCCCTTCAAATGTACTGTTATGTGGAATTATTGGTGCTCTAAAATAATACAAATTATAATTATTGTTATTATTCATAAATAGGACAGATCTATTCTTCTATCTGCCAAATAGCACAAAAATATTTTTAGCTTTACAAAAAAAAATTAAATACAGCAGGTTCTTTCCATCCACATCCGCAATCAATGTTTTACATAGAAATGGAGCAACCCCATCAAGCGCATACATACAGTGGATTTATAACTGTCTAAGTTATTCTTACATAGCACTTAATAGCAAAACTGCTGAATTTTTAAGAGGCAGTTTGGGCTAATAAGAGCCTGTACCTGTCCCCAAACTATGCTGCCCTCAAATAGGGCAACATAGCCTAATAAAATATCAGCTTTAAAGGGGTTTTGCCAGGAAGTGCCTTATCTGCTAAGAAGCAAAAGTAAACAAGCCAAGGCTGAGCGAGCGAGTGAGAGAGAGCTGGTCAGAGCACAGAACCATGCATAAGGGATCGTGCGCAATGTTCACTCACATAATCACACTACAACTAGTGGATTTTTAAATACAAAAGACAACATATTTTTTCCCCAGCCCCCTTGAAAGTTTTCTTCACTCCCTTTCATCAGATAAAAAAGTGTGCTCTGCGCAAACCCCGGGCCAGCAGCTCTCGTCACTCTGCCTGTCGTATCTAATGAACTTTTAAGTAACTAAGGGGGGGCAGGTAGGCAGCCTGTAGCTCTCTCAGCGCAATTTTGTAATCACATATTTAGAAAAGTGATTAAATACCCATTTTGGAGGATCCCACGTCAACATTACATCGTGGCAAAACCCCTTTAAGTAAGTTTTTTTTTACCATGTAAATTCGGTGGCTTTACATATAATAAAATTAACAAAAAGGCAACATGTATACATACACAGATATGAATAAAATAAGGATGAAGGAACCATGACAACTGCAAAGTGTTCCTTTTATATTTTATGACTAAACATCCTAACATCTACTGTAAGGGTATGTTCACACAACGTATTTATGTGGCATACTTGCGCTGCAATGCATCCAAAGTATGCCCTGCAAATACAGTAAAATCATTGCACTCATTGAGTGCTATGATTTTCCAATATATTATCCGATGCAGACTGTGCGCCCATAAAAAGAAGGGACATGTCACTTCTTTCCAGCACATACACGACAGGGAAGGCAAAAGTTAATGGGAGCACTGTTGAAAGTACGTGCCACTATACGTTGTGTGAACAAAGCCTAAATGCTATTATGTCCACAACTAAGCTTTCCCTCTGCTTACAACCAACATAATATTACTATGACTGAAGCCACATTGTAAAAGACTAGAAACTGGTTATAAGCATTTCATGCTGCCCTTAAACTAGTGTTCTCACCATGCTGTTTCACAGAACCTGTTCTTCACAGCCAGTTTCAGGCTCCCACTTCTTCATTAGGCTGTGGATCTACAGTAGTGATTAGCATATCAGCTCTGCTAATCCTAGCTCATCCTGTTAGAGGGACACTAGTGATGGAGGGGTCTAAACAGCAGGGCAGAAGGCTACAGAGCTCTAAATGGGTAATGTTTGTCAGTAAGAAACAAACATGCTTCTGTGCTACTTATAAGACAGCATCCTGGCCAGAACTCTAGAGCCGGAGATAAGAACTGCTCTAGCTCTTAAAGGAAGCGAAATCAGAACAGCAATGTATTTGGTAATAGTCTTTAGCGTAAAACATGCAGGCATCAGTAAATAATCAATGTTGTGACAACACCTATAACATACCAGATGAGTCTCTGTCCACTTCTGCATTTTGGGAAGCCTCCATCGATGACACAACACTGACTGCTTGTGGGGCAGCACCAAGAGCAGACGGAATGGGGGCAGCTGCCTTCTTTTGAGCTATCACAACACTCCTAGGAAGAACATTAACACATAGGGAAAAGGTTACTAACTGAATTTAAACTACATGTATGAAATATCAATTCACAGTTAAAACTGTATTATTACATCACAGAGGACATGAGTTAAGTATTGCATGCCTTGTACAGAGTAAAATCGATGAACTACAATGAAGCAATAACACTCCAGTCTGAGTATTTTCTCACCCTCTTATACACTGTAATTATGTCCCCTTATTATCCAGACATGCATTACAATGTCGGCATACACTTTCTTACACAGATAAAGACGTCCACAGATTAATACGGAGAAGCAAATCTGACATCCGCTCATTTCTACAAACACATTTTTCATTATTTTTTTGCTTAAACGCTAACTACATTGTATCAGTAGACATCACAAATCAAATCTGTTCTCAAGGCCAGCAAAGCTGATTATAACATTGTCCTCTGAGACACCTTGATACTTGATGACATGCAAGGCTTCCTTCCTTCTAACAAACTCCATTTCCTTAATACACAAGTCATTGTACCATGACAAGTGAATAAAGCAGTAGCCAATTATTTAGCAGAACCCTTTGTGACCATTAGGAACTTAATCTCATAAATCAGAGGCCTCTTTCTATACAATGTCAAATCCAAGTTCCACCAGACTACAAAATTTAAAATTAAGCTACACTTTAGCAGTTCACTGTCATATTGAAAAGCAATGTATCTCTAAAGTGTCCAATGTGAGAACGGCAAGGATTTCAAAGAAAGGCTTACATCACTTCTGACAGGACAAGGGTGAAAAGACTAGCGACCATAAATATTCTCAGGCATAAGGTCAGTGTGTTATTAGTCCCAATTATGCTGAACTGTAAGAAGGCTTTGTGGTGCACATAATTATTGCCTGTTGAATGAGCACAGATCACCAGACCCAGCCAGAATACATCTTGGCTGGAGAATATATGCGGACACTCCAGACAAACCTGAAATGCACACACATTTTCCCCAAAATCTGCCTATTTCTTTTCAACTTTTATGGTTATTTAAAATACACTAGTAACTAATAAACATCTAAAGTGATTTCAACATTGACAAAAACATGATAGGGGATTAATAGTAAATACACATACATATTATATATACACACACATATAACAAATACATACATATATACAAATATAAAAATCAACTCACTACATCATAAATTCACATCATCAACACATATATACATACATACTCAAAACTCACATACTACACTATATACACACACACCCTCACACACTCACACACACACACACTCATACATACACTACACTGGCCACTTTATTAGGTACACCATGCTAGTAACGGGTTGGGACCCCCTTTTGCCTTCAGAACTGCCCTCAATTCTTCGTGGCATAGTTTCCCAAACAAGGTTTTCAACGATGCTCAATTGGTACCAAGGGGCCCAAAGAGTGCCAAGAAAATAATTCCCCACACCATGAAAACCCACCACCACCAGCCTGAACCGTTGATGCAAGGCAGGATGGATCCATGCTTTCATGTTGTTGACTCGCCAAATTCTGACCCTACCATCCGAATGTCCGCAGCAGAAATCGAGACTCATCAGACCAGGCAACGTTTTTCCAATCTTCTACTGTCCAATTTCGATGAGCTTGGGCAAATTGGAGCCTCAGTTTCCTGTTCTTACTGAAAGGAGTGGCACCCGTGTGGTCCTTCTGCTGCTGTAGCCCATCTGCCTCAAAGTTCGCCGTACTGTGCGTTCAGAGATGCTCTTCTGCCTACCTTGGTTGTAACGGGTGGCTATTTGAGTCACTGTTGCCTTTCTATCAGCTCAACCAGTCTGCCCATTCTCCTTTGACCTCTGGCATCAACAAGGCATTTCCGCCCACATGACTGCCGCTCACTGGATGTTTTTCTTTTCGACCATTCTCTGTAAACCCTAGAGATGGTTGTGCGTGAAAATCCCAGGAGATCAGCATTTCTGAAATACTCAGACCAGCCCTTCTGGCACCAACAACCATGCCAACGTTCAAAGGCACTCAAATCACCTTTCTTCCCCATACTGATGCTCGTTTGAACTGCAGAGATTGTCTTGACCAATGTCTACATGCCTAAATGCACTGATTTTCCGCCATGTGATTGCTGATTAGAAATTAAGTGTTAACGAGCAAGTTGGACAGTGAACCTAATAAAGTGGCCAGGTTGAGGTTTAATGTAAAGTATATATACATATATACATATATATATATATATATATATATATACATATACACATACACACACACACATACCTATTTATCTAAACAGTGAAGGAAATAATTATTTGATGATTTGCTGATTTTTGTAAGTTTGCCCACAGACAAAGACATGAGCAGTATATAGTTTTAAGGGTAAGATAAATTTAACATTGAGAGAGAGAATATCCAAAATAAAATCCAGAAGATCAAATTGTATAAATAATATAAATTTATTTGCATTTTGTAGTGAGAAATATTTGATCCCCTACCAACCATTAAAGGGGTTTTGCCAGGACGTGCCTTATCTTCTAAGAAGCAATTGTAAACAAGCCAAGCTGAGCTAAGAGAGCAAGAGACACAGCCAGAGCAAGGAGCCGTGCATAAGGGATCGTGTGAAATGTTCACTCAAGTAATCAAACTACAACTAGTGGATTCTGTATAGAAAAGACAACACCTTTTCTCCACAGCAGCTTGAAAGCTTCTTCATGTTCTCCGTCATCAGATAAAGCAGGGATCTACTCCGATAATCCCACTACAACTAGTGCATTCTGTATACAAAACACAACATATTTCTACGCGGTGCCTTGAAAGCTTCTTCAGCTCCCTTTCATCAGATGAGAAGTGTTCTCTGTGCAAGCCCGGCCAGCAGCTCTTGTCAGGTCGTATCTAATAGAAGCTTTTAAGTAACTAAGGGCAGTTAAGGCAGCCTGTAGCTCTCTCAGACTGCAATTTTTTTAATCACATATTTAGAAAAGTGATTAAATACACATTTTGGAGGATCCCACGTCAAAATTACATCGTGGCAAACCCCTTTAAGAGTTCTGGCTCCTAAAGATCAATTAGACGCTCATAATCAACTCGTTACCTGCATTAAAGACCGCTATAAAAGGCTCCTGTCCACAGACTCCGTCAGACTCTAACCTGTACAACATGGGCGAGACCAAAGAGCTCTCTAAGGATGTCAGGGACAAGACCATAGACAAGACCATAGACTTGCACTTGAACTGTTAGTACAATAATAAGAAAATGGAGGAAATACAAAATGACTCAATCGACTTCAATCTGGGGCACCATGCAAAATCTCACCTAGTGGGGTATCCTTGCTCAAGAGGAACGTGAGAGAGCAGCCTAAAATTACACGGGGGGAACTTGTTAATGATCTCAGGGCAGCTGGGACCAAAGTCACTAAGAAAACCATTGGTAACACATTACGCCATAATGGTTTAAAATCCTGCAGTGCCCACAAGGTCCCCCTGCTCAAGGCGGCACATTTACAGGCCCGTCTGAAATGTGCCAGTGAACACCTGGATGATTCTGTGAGTGATTGGGAGAAGGTGCTGAGGTGATTGGCCAAAAATTGAGCTCTTTGGCCTTATCTCAACTCACCTTTTTTGGAGGAAGAGAAATGCTGCCTATAACCCAAAGAACACCATCCTCACTGTCAAGCATGGAGGTGGAAACATTATGTTTTGGGAGTGTTTCTCTGCTAAGGGCCCAGGACTAATTAATTGCATAAATGGGAGAATGGATGGAGCCATGTACCATAAAATCGTAAGTGACAACCTCCTTCCCTCCGCCTGGACATTAACAATTGGTCATGGCTGGGTCTTCCAGCAAGACAAGGCTCCAAAACATACAGCCAAGGCAACCAAGGAGTGGCTCAAAAAGCAGCGCATTAAGGTCATGAAGTGGCCTAGCCAGCCTTCAGACCTTAATCCCATCGAAAACTTATGGTGGGAGTTGAAGCTCCGAGCTGCCAAGCGACAGCCTCAAAATCTTAATGATTTAGAGCTTATCTGCAAAGAGGAGTGGACCAAAATTCATCCTGACACTTGCGCAAAACCTGATCATCAACTACAAAAAACATCTGACTGCAGTGCTTGCCAACAAGGGATTTGCCACCAAGTCTTGTTTGCCAGAGGTATCAAATACTTATTTCTCACAGCAAAATGCAAATAGATTTATATAATTTATACAATGTGATTTTCTGGATTTAATATTATTTTTGGATATTTTCTCTCTCAATGTTAAAATTAACCTACCCTTATAATTATAGACTGTTTATGTCTTTGTCACTGATCAAAAAATCATTTCTTTCATTGTACATAAACGCAGTCCAATCACATCATCATGACCACTACCTTCTTCCAACATCTGCAGCGCATAGCTCAAAGAAAGTCATCTGTCTTGAGCTAGATTGGCAGGTATGTTAGGTGTGCGCTAGGCTGTGTGTACACATTTCCCTCGTTGTGGTCATGGGTAAAAGGAGTGACTTATAGATGCAAAAAGGGACGGTCATTGGTTTTCAGGCCATGTACGACAGCATTTCTGAAACTGTGCCATCTGTAAATGGTTCACTGCAGCTGTGGTAAAAGTGTATCATGAGTGAACAAATGACACCATTGCGAATAAGCGATGTCGAAACTGTGAAGAACCACATGCCATTGATTTAAGAGGCGAACTTCAGCTATGAAGGTCTGAAAGGGTGGACCAACTGCTCACCACCAAAATGATCAGGAGGCTACTGGTCAGGTCTAAAACAGTTTAGAAAACCTAAGCTATAAAGGGCTCCAAAGCAGATGCATGGTCATAGCCACTATGCCAAGAATGCTACATCAGCAGTACAGACTTACATTTTCATGGCAGCATTGGAATCGGACCTCGCCAATTGAAAAGTGTTGCCTTTACTGATGAATCATGTATTCTACTTTATCGAATGGATGGATATTGGTGTGTCAGGTAAGAAACAACTAACAACCTGCAACCATGAAAGAACACAAGCGAATGGTGACAATATGATCTAGGAAATGTTTTTGTGGCATCCTCTTGGCCCACTCATCCATGTGGAAGGCATTCTCTACTGATCGGAGTGTAAATCCATCCTTGCAGATCACAAACACCCATACGTGTGGACAGAGGGGATCATTCAGCAAGACAACGCGACATTTCACATGAGACTTACAAGTACTACCGTGGCCCCCTAATGTCGCAGACTTGAACCTCTGTGGGACCACCTCGATAATTGTGTTCACTCTTTGAATTCTCACCCATGCACCCTCAAACA
This sequence comes from Phyllomedusa bahiana, assembly GCA_025379985.1. Classification (NCBI taxonomy): domain Eukaryota; kingdom Metazoa; phylum Chordata; class Amphibia; order Anura; family Hylidae; genus Phyllomedusa; species Phyllomedusa bahiana. The sequence continues at coordinate 452,272 of JAODAL010000048.1, forward strand.
GTTGTTGGATGCACTGTAGTCAGCAGGACTCCAGATACCTGCGACAAGCTATTGAGTCACTCCCAGGCCTTCTAGCTGCTGTCTGCATGTATTGGTTACTCTTGATATTCACAGGTGCTTGCGCCTATCCAGGTGACTCAAGTGTGTATGCATGTATACACAGAGTGTGGTTTTTTGTGTGTTTTGTATATATATATAATATATAATATATAAATAAAAAAATATATATATAATATATTATATATATATAAAATACATACACACAATATATATATATCCACACACATATAATATATAAAAAACACAATATATATATAAAAATATTATATAATTATAATATATATATATATATATATATAATAATAAAACACACACCACACCTACAACACAAAAAAACATACACACTCATATATACACATACATATATATCTAGTGCTCTTCTGTTGTCTTAGATATCGATATCTCACTGACTCATTGTTGCCATCTAGTATTGGGGTCCTTGTGTCAAATCCAACCAAGGTCAACATGTGCATAGAATTTGTATTTTTTGTTTGCCAGGATTTCCTCCAGGTACTTAAGCTTTTTCCCCCACTCCAAAAATATACTGGATACGTTGGAATTTAGACAGGGAGCAAAGTGAGTAATGACAATCTCTGTACTCTGCGACGATATAGATCAGTGCTGTAAAATAATTACATTTAAACAAAAATATATTTAGTGCAGAACAAACCATAAAAATAGTGAGAATAGGATTTCTGCAGACATGCCTCGTAACGGGGCACAGAGCAATACAGTAGCATCTAGTTAAAGGAAACCTGTCAGTTGACTTGACAAGCTTTATTCTGTAATGGTCATTTAATTACTGGGAGGCATGTCTCGTATCTCTTACGGATATTCAAGAATGAGACTAAACCTAATATCTACAACTTCATAACAGAAAATCTTAAAGGGCCCTCTAGCAGTATTTGGACACTAGATTGTGACTAGCCTAAAACACCTGGTATTGGTGGGAAAAAATTCTCTGAATATGTCGTGTCTGTATCAAAACTTTCCTCCATGTCAGATTAGAGCGCCCCATCTACAAAGAGCACAGCACAACCAATATTAAAATGAATGATACCATGGGCTGCAAATACACACACAGTAATCCCGTCAATATGGCAACAGAATCACGTTCAGCACTGGATAAAAGGTAGATTGTTTTCCACTTCAATTCTGAGTTTCATGCACGTCATGGAAAGCGTTAAAATCTCATCTCATTAGAAACCAATATGCTCTCTTATCAATCATGTTAGGATCAAAGACATGACAGATGACTATAATCAGTCCTACTGACACAAAGCCTGGCATCCATAGAGGAAAAAAACACTCTGCGTGATGAAACCAATCTCCAAACCTGGGATTGTGCTCGATGCATTTCCAGCAAATATTTTACACTAGTATAAAAAATAATCTGCATTGTCCTAGGGTTTATACATATGTTACCATGATGCAGATACCAGTAGGAGAACACGGACTAAACCAAGTCAATGATGAAACCCATAGGACTTTTGGAAGCACTGATGCAGTATTGACTTTGCTAGTGCTAGATGTGTATGGCTGCAAAAATACACTTCAGTCTTCTTTCCTTGGTTTACTCGTCTATACAAGGTCAACCCTCCTGGTGTCAATAGTCTCCTCATATGTTCTATAAATGATCTGCTGTTCTTTCCTTACAAATTTCAGGCCGGTAGAAAATGTATATAAACTGAGGAACGCCTCTTCATCTGGAGTGGTTTCAAAGGCTTATCTGCACGGTTAGACAGCACCAGTTTTTATTTACAATTTCAAATGTGAATTGCGTCAGAGCTGGAGGAATAAGTAAAGAATAGGCACTTTGGCATTTTAGTAATTCCCATTTTCTTCACAGAGCTCGAGACAAGAAACCACAGCAGACCTTGAACTTTATCTGCATGAATTTCTGGCACCCACTAATCGCCAGGATGGATGTGAAGATGATAGCGGGGACATCACTAGCATGGGAACTAATGTGCACACCTTGCATGCAGCAGCCCTTCTGCTGGCAGGATTACAGGGAGGCTAAACTTGTCTAGCTGTTACTGTATACTTTCCAGCTAAAGCTCAATAGATAATAATCCTTAAGATATGAGGAGAGTTTTGATTTCTGACAAAGCATTCCTGAGATAAATACAGGATCAGAGGGATGCTTTGAAATTCCCAGGGACACCCTACTGCTAAAGCGATATAGGAGAAGATCATTCGGACAAGGTGTCTCAGCATTTACAATGTAAAGTGGGCCGCCACTACTCCAAATAAGAAACAGAGCATGTTCAGCACCGCAAGATCTAAAGAGTGTAGAATGGGATATACTGGTGACAAGAAACAGTAGCGTTTCATTGTTCATCTTTTTTGCTAGTGTTTTATGCCTTCAAAAAAAAAAGCACTCAATATAAAAAAAAAAAAAAGCTAGAATTTATAGCAATTACTACATAAGGATCTGTAAGTACAGTACTTGCACAAGTTCATACAAGGCGGCACACCAGTAATGCCAGTTTAGATATCAAAGACCCAGAAAAAAGACTTGCGTCCCATTCACATCACATTTTAGCCCTCCGTTCGTGGTATCTGTTGGGATGCCATAAAAATTTATCCTGACTAATACTGTGGTGGGTCAGTGACAGAGCCATTTATTTGTATAAGGTGAATGTAGCCCTACTTGAATTACATTACCTTACTTGACGAACGTGCCCGGTTTCTGAACCGGACACTAAAGCATGGTGGACAACATTTGTGTCCAGTGCAGAAACCGCATATGTTCACTAAATAGGGCAACCATAGCCCAATTAGGATTACGTTTACTCTACAGATGTCAGTGACTCCATCGTTAACCCATGCGGTATCCGTCGGGATAACTTTTTACATCATCCCAGTGGACATCATGAATGAAAACGTGATGTGAATTGGGCCAAAAAGATGAATCAGATGCTCAAAAAGTTTCCTGAAGGATTAAATAGTTTTTTCAATATACTAAATACTTTGTCAACCACCTCCACTGCACTAAAATGAATTTACCAGAACTCAAAAAAACAGTCCTTTGGCCACCGCAGCTCCAGGATCCCCACTTGCCATTCATCCATGAGGTCCTGTTCACAGCTCACATGTCCATGAGCAGATCATTGGTCTCAGCAGTCATGTGTATCATGTCACCACCTAGACCAGTGATTAGGTAATTATCACATCGGTCACGAAGAGGACAACATTGGTGAGAAAGCAAAACGGAGCACTGAAGTTTCGGTGGAGCTCGAATGGTTGTGATAGGAGAAGTAGGTACTAGTTATTTTTTTTTATTTTAGTACAGTGGGGACAGTAGAGAAGACTCTAAAAGGGACTGGAAAGCCCTTTTAACCATTAATTCAAGGACCCGATTATCAGCCAAATGAAGGTTTATAGACGCGTTGAGAAAGGTCCTCTCTTTTATGCTACAGTAAAAAATACATTTCTTGTCCACAGTAAATCTCCCAGCACTAACGCTGGTGAAAATACTGGAATAGCCAGAGAAACAATTAGAAGTTATAAACTTATTTGTACAGCTGTTCAACCCCAACAATTACCAGTCTAAAGGCTGCTATTAATTAGTGCAGATCAACTTGCTATATAGGCGACTGGCACTCATATCAGGCAATTGTCTGTGAATGTCAAAGGACTCTTGGGATGTTCAATAAAAAAAACAAACAAACATGCACATTTATAAAGACATAAAATCATGTACAAAAAAAACATTTTTTCTGTACATCACCCTCTTGGAGATTGGGATCTGAAAGGGGTATTCCGGTAAACAAAACATGACTCCTATTCAAGTGTGTTGTATAAGGTAAAATCCTCATTTGATAGAAATTAATTTTAGCTGCTTCCCACATAATTGCTCACCTATAAATGGCCCAAAATCAACTACTTATAGCTCATTGCCAAGGGTTTTCTGTGGTTCAGCTTGCTGGTCGAGCATGCTCAGTACCAGCACTAGGCGTTCTAGGAAGGGCAGCCATGTGTCTATGGCTCAGCAGTGTGGAGCACAATACAAGAGGCACGAGAAGCCAAAGGAATACAGGGTGAAGAAAAGTGCGTGGAGTAGAGGTCAGTAATGGAGGATGGGAACTGTAGTCAGATAACCAAATTGGCCTCTGCTGAAGTCATGTCCACTCCTGCTGTGCAGAGTAGGAGCACACATGGGGTAACAGTGAGACCAAAAAGGTAATTATACAGGTCTGGGATGTAGGATTAGTGTTGTACATGATCCTGCAGCTTATGTCACATTGCTTGACCAAGTGCTGAAATACCCCTCATTTAAGTATATCAGTAGAAGCATCTATTTTGTCTAAACGCCTACAATCCTCCATTGTCAGTGTAACAAATTATTTGGCAGAAGAACGGCTTTGCTTTTAATGAAAAGTTGCCTAATGCAGGAGAACCATTCCCCTATTGTTTTGTTGGCAACAAGGGGTTGATCTCCTAGCTGAACTAGCAGATCAATAAAGCTTAAAGGGGTTTTGCCACGATCTAATGTTGACGTGGGATCCTCCAAAATGGGCATTTAATCACTTTTCTAAATATATGTGATAAAAAAAAAAAAGTGAAGCCTCAGAGATGCAGCCTGGCTTGGATGCCCCCTGTTTCCTGCCTGTTTACATTAGCTAGGACCAGGAGTTTATCTGGCCCAGCTTGCGTTGTTTGCACTTCTTATCTGATGGCAGAGTACATGAAGGAGCTTTGAAAGGAGGGGGGAGAACAAAGACTGTCTTTGCTGTATAGGTTGTAATGTAATTATCTGAGTAAACATGCAGATGCTCCCTGCTCAGCCCTTCTCCCTCCCCCCTGCAGCAGTTCGTGAACACTGCCTGCTTGGATCTTATCTTCTCTCCTTAGCAGATGAGAGGGAGAACACAAAACCCTTAGAGCTTGTGCACAATACAGTTATCCTCTGTGGTTTAGCCAATGTATGCTTACCTACAGAGACTGAATATCAGCCTCAGGAGTGTGCCTGGGAGGTGGAGCGATGATTCATGGAGGAGGCCCTTTTTTTTTTTTTTTTTTTTTTTATATACAATGCCCCTTTTTTTCACGGCTCAAGAGGAGAGTATCAGCCTGTTAGGTGAGGAAATCACTTCTTGGCAAAACCCGTTTAAAGCAGATGGCCACTTTAGGTTTACTTAAATCGCATGTGTTGGAAAAACAATTCTGTGCAACTTAAGACAAAACCTTCTCAAAAGACCGCAGAGTAATTTGGCAGGTAGTGGAGGAACATGTGACCAGACATCTATAAGAAACCTCTACTGAAATACACTATGCACTGAAAATGAATGCATGAGACGTGTCTTTCACTGGAGATAGTGGTGAACGTGTCTGGTTACATGCACCACCACCAGTGGCCATTTTTAGGATGGGAGTGCTGTATGGTCCATAGAAAAAGACCCCACTAAAAAGTGTGCCTTATTTTATCAAATAATGAATCAGCACTGAATCTCAAGTATATATTAGTATAATGTATAACATTGTTTTCCCAACATTTGTTAAAATAAACATAAAAGCAACCATCCCCTTCAGCTTGTCTTATTGTCCAAGCTCAGATACGAGACCTTTTTTTTGTTAGATCTTTACTACTTCATTACAGTGGCTGGCAGAAAAGTTTGCAGAATGTCCTGTAGAAATCAAATATTTTCTTCCAAAATTCCCTTTCTTCTCTTAAAGGGGATGTATCGCTTCCTTACTTCGGCTGATTCACACTGCTCTGAGCTTCTCAGCTCTGTGAATGCAGGGGCGTTTCTTCCCCTCCCAGCTGGATGACATCATCCCCCTTCACTGCTGGCCTGAGACTCCCCCCCCCCCCTCCCCTCTGAGTACACATCTCACTGTCACTCCATCTAAGTCTTATTTTATAAGAGCTGTATACATACCACAGGCTGCATTCAATCTAATCTGAGCACTGATCTCTCACAGCTGGAGATGTATTACAGCTTTCTAAGAACGGCACAGATCTGCGTGTATGCAGGAGAGTTAGGCACAGGGTCAAAACTGTCATGTTTTCTCTTTGTACAATCTGCTGAAGTCTGTTTCTGCTAGGTGTGGAAACAGAAAATGCTACGGCCCCTAACTCTGAGTCATTTCTGTACAGCCCGTGAATCGACCAGGGGCTGTACAGAATGTAAATGAGCTCTCAGCTAGTGAAATGCAAGGAGGAGGGATCAGACCCACACTGGATATCAGTGTAAATAAAAACACAAGATAAGGGACACTGTGAGAACAAGGCAGCTTTGCTAATGACATCCAATTGCAAAGTTGCTTGTTTTCACTGTCCCCTTATTCTGAAGATCATTTAATGAAACGATAACACCCCTTTAACTCAGGAAATAAAAAAAGAAAGTAGTAATGATGACCATGTTAGGGCCTTTCATAATGTTTGGCTAGCTTTCTCCTCCCTAACAGATATGTTAACCAATTCACAGGTTTTTCATGGAGCTTCCAGCAAGGCTGAAACAGTCTCACTTTTGTGATTTGACCAGTTTTCAACAGGAGAGACCATGGGAGATTGTATGGTTTTTTTATCCTGTTTAAAACCAGGTGTTTTAAAATGTGTACAATGCAAGTCTATGGAAACAAGATGCCACAGGGAAGGCATCCCATGAAACCATCCTGTTCGACACCATTCTTGTTTCAAATTTGCTGTTCATGTTTTGCTAATATTTGCCATTGCAGACGATATCAAAGCAGGGTTCCTGTTCTCGTTCACTTAAATGGAAATAGCTGAAACAGGCACATCCACTACAACAAGTACGGTACTGTTCATGGTAAACAATGGAGGAAGTCCCACAGTCCTTTTTTGGTGTGGTAAGTGCCGGGGGGGTCTCAACCAATCGATATGACAATCAAGATCAAAATCCCAAAGGGAAACCCTTTAAGGGGTTTTTAGTTGCCAGTTTTCCCTATTTTTCCACCCAGCCCCCTCGCACCTAAGGCCCCCTTCACAAAGGCTTATTTGCCGACGATTGGCGCTAATTCCCCCGGAATTTCGCTTCAATACGGCGCAATCGTCGAGTCAGTTACGGTATCCACTGCTCTCATAGAAACAGTGGAAATCCGTCGCTCCTCCCTGGGTGGTCAAATCGCTGCGGGGGGGAAAGGACATGCAACATTAGGCTCTGACAGCGTAAACAATCAATTGATCATTGGCGGGACGCGCCCCTGCCGCGCTCGGCCGCCCCCGTCATATTCCGGCGATTTGTGCGCTCATAGGCTCACAAATCCGTCGGGAATAGCCTGTGAACACGGCCTAAGTGTTCATACAGTGTACATTTCACAAGTGTTTTCATTTTGGACTACGAGTGGAAAAAAAAACAAAAAACCTTGTGTACACCCCAAACATTATATACAAAAAATAACCATTCCTACTGACTGCAGATGCTTTTTATCCCTTCCCTTCATATATTGAGGTGTGTGATCTCTAATACACTGCAAACGGATTTACCATGATAAACATACCTGTCAAATGACCGAAACTGTACTGCATGCTCAGCAGCAGGATCCCCAAGTGTCCCAAGAAAAGTAGGTGGTATTAAAGCCGGATCTATCTGGGATTCTTCAGCTGGTGCACTGACGAGGCTACGAAGAATATCTTTCACATTCACATTTTTCGTGGTCGGTTGCTCATTCACAGCTTCAGCTCCACTTTCCTGTGTTTTCTTTACTTCTGATGACAATGTGTGTAGTACTTCACTTATAGCATCAGGGCCTGAACTCACAGGGTCTGACTTGGGGGGATTTGTCTCCAAATTACTGTTGGGTGGCAAAACGGTTTCCTCCCCGATACCAGAGTCCCTTCTTTTTACTGACACAGTGGAGTCTGAATCATTTGAGCCAGGCTGCTCTACATTAGGTGCAGCATCTAGAAAGATAAAAGATAACGAATGGAAGCAAAAGCGTAAAAAGGTCTGTATGTTTGACTTTACTAGGTCATACAGTCTGCAATAAGTAAAAGGTGTTTGTCATTAACCCAACTTTTTTTCCTGCTTTTAAAATTTTAGTTCAAAAAAGGTAACTAACAACTGTTTATGGATCGAATGTAATGTTCATGCACGAGTTGTCTTCTGATTTACATAACCTCTTTTTAAAACAAAATAAAAAGTATACAGTTTTATTTGGGCAAAACTTTAATGTAATTCCACTGTCAAATGTGACAAGCTTTACCTTTAAAAAAAAAACTGTAGAATTCCAGCACAATTGCCATAAACGCCCAGGACTTCAATAAAATTAGCAATAAAAGTGTAAATCAATAACTCCAACACGTTTCAGACCATCCAGTCCTAGTTCATAAGTTTGTGAACAAGCACTGAATGGTCTGAAATGGTTGGAGTGATTCATCAGATTTGTTACCCAATATATTATGAACAATAAAACTTTGGATATTTTATTAAGACTGTGCTGGACTTCTACTGTGCTTGGTCACATCTTATCCCTCTACTTCCATAGTCCTGCCACCTAGTGTCTACTCTTTGTCCCAATAGAGCCCCATAGGATGTCCCCCTTACTCTTCCACCGTAATCTTGCAGAGTTGTTTGCCCGATGCTTCTCTGTCCCTTCTGCTTCCCCCTCCAAAAATAAAATCCTATCATCTTCGGTCCCCCCCTTGGCCGTAATGAAGTAATTTCCCCTCTTCATGCTTAATTGTTTTCCCCTCTGCCCTCCCTTCAACCATGCTATTTTGACACCTCTTCTCCCCCCCCCCCCCAAAGAGCCCTCCACCAATTGCCTCCTCCTGCCCCTTAACATAGCCACTTCCAGGTTGTACTTTAAACATTCTGTACTGCCCACCTGCTCCGCAGAGCCCTGTCAACTTCTCTCCCCTCCCCTATAATGAAGGCAGACTATCTAACTGTATGGGACTCACAATTGTCTAATGGCAGCATTCGTTGTATGCCAGAATAAAAACTACCTTGCAAGCTTGATGTTCCAGCATCTCCACTGTCAGTTTCCACTTGTCTGGATGGGCTACTGACTTGAGGTGGTTTCCTCTCATTTTGAGGCTCCAATATGTCTCGATATTTCGATACCATGAGCACAGAGATGAAGTATACTACAGCCAGAGCTAAAAACTGAGCCTGTTTGCTGTCCTCCTGTTCATAGGAAACAAAAATTTTTTTAAGGGGAAAAATTACTTTCCCTTGTTTTCAAAAAAAATTTTTAAATCTTATACTATTTCTCAAAAAAAAAAAAATACCTTCCAAAATCAGCCTGCTTTGTACTGATGAAGAGCAAAAACCCCGAAACACCTGTCTCAAAAAATGGGGTGAGGATTGGTTTTAAACCCCTAATCCGTTTAATGGCTCAGCACTGTCTACGCTTCGCCCTATAGGGGTTCTAAGTATTTGTTTTTTTTTCCGCTAAACAGAGCTAAATCACTTGCTTTGTCAACAAGCTTTTCTTTTTGGGCTATGTCCACATTCCCAAAGATTACATGTATCCCGGCGCTTTTCTTTTTTTTTAAAAGCGCCGGGAGTACGATGTCAGGGGCGGTCCCAAAGACGGCAATAAAAAAACTTTTGCTGTTACAGCTCGTTTTTTTCCCCCCGTCTTTCGGCAGCGGCGAATTATAAAAAACATTTGTAATCCCGGGCTTTCGCTTTTTGAGTTTTCCCTAAATGTTTTTGTAGGGGGAGTGGGAAAACGAAAAGCGGCCCGGGTTTTTTGCCAAAGCTTCAAAAGGGGGTCCGCTCAAAAGGGAAAAGGCCGCTTTTGGGCCGTTTTTTTCTGATCAGTGTGCAACCAAATTCCCCACTAGGTACTGTAATCTTTTGAAAGGGGAAATGACAAGTTCACCAAATCAATTTTTCTCATTCATCTGTAAATATTTAAAAGGGACACTACCATCAACAATTTTTCTTTTCACGTATTAACAAGCAATGAGCAACTTTTTTTTTTTTTTTTGGGTTTTTGTTTTTTTAAAAGTTCCCCCTGTACATGATTTCCCTGCGGGAGTTGTATTATTTCAGGGATGTTGAAGAAACCCCCTCCGGCAAAAAAGGTTACCCATTACCCCATGTCCTTTAAATCCCTTTTCTTGCCCAAGAACATAGACCGACATTAAGTCATCCCCTACTTTTTGTAACCGTTAAATTTTTAAAAAAAACCGCATTTGCCCTTAAAAAAATTTTTTTTTAAATTTTTTTTTTTTAATTTTTTTAAATATTTTAAAATTTTTTTAAAAAAAAAATGGGGCCCCATAGGTAACCATCCGGTTTAAAGGGATAAACCCCAAAATTCCCACACAAATTAGTACCCTGCCCGGGGATGTAGTGGTGGGGGGTTTGACCCTGTGCCCGTTTTGGGATTTTTCCTAACTTCTGGACCTTATAACTATCATTGACTGTTGGTTGTTTATAAAGGAACGTAACCCCTTTTATTTTAATATTGTCCTTAATTTTTTGTCCTTTTTTAAATTGTTTTGTTTTCCCCCTTTTTCCCCTCATTTGTTCCCCGTGAGCCTTTGATTGTTAGGGGGGGGAAAACGTGTTGTTTTCGTTAGAGAAAATTTTTTTTTTAAAACTTTTATTATTTTTTTCATTTACCATTGTCTGTATAGTGATTTTTTTTGTCTATGGGGATTTGTGGTTTTTTTTGTTTTTTTTCATTGGGTTTTTGTGTAGGCTTAGTGTGGGTTTTTCTTAGATCTTATGTTTTTTCCCCTTTTGGGGGGCGCTCTTATCGGGGGCTTTCTCCTTTTTTTTTGTAGGGGGGGTTTTTTAACATTATAGGGAATAGTTTACTTTTGGGGTTGGGTAATTATTGATAGTTTTATTGTGTATTTTAAAAGTTTTTTTTTTTATTCATAGGTTTTGTATATTGTTGTTTTTTGGGGGGTTGAATGGGGACCAACAGCACTCAGTAAACTGAGATCAGTGTGCCTGCCATTCAGGAGTTTTATCCTCTCCACAATCAAAGCTAAAAGATGACAGGATTTTATATGCAATTTTTCCAGGAATATTAGTTTTAACAAAAATACACCTTTCTGGCAGCAGTGTCCCTTTAAATGCATGATGATATATTTGACAAAATATTGGTAGCCCTTTTCCCACTTTTAATTATGCACGACTAGTCAAGATGAATGTATAGACTATGTGCACAAGTGTATGTATCATACCCCTAACATGGTCACTGTAATAATTCCAGAATTGCTATGTACAGCATATACAGTAATAAGGCATATTCCATGCACCCCTTTTTTAATATTTTCTGAAAGAAATTAGCAAACCCTCCTCCCACATTTCCCAAAGGAAAAAGCCCACATTTAAAGGGATCTCACCCTTTTGTGGGGAAACCATGTTTAAAAACCGGGGAAACTTTAAAGTTAATGTAAAATAAAACATTGATCTTCCGCTCACCACATCTCTGAAGACCACTGCTCTTAAACGGTTTATATCCATGTCTTGCAGAAGTCTGTTTTTTCGGGTAGGAAAATCTTGTGTTGTAAAGTCCAAGGGCTTGAAAACAAAGAATAAAAAAAATTACATATTGAAATGAGCCGGCCAATTTTAAAATTTTAAGTTTAAAAAAAACCAAAAAAATCAAAACCCCTATAGCCCAAAAAACATAAATCATTTTTTTCCTTAAAACCCCGGGCCCCGTAGGCATTACAAATTTTGGTATAAAAGGGTTTTTACACAACTCTTTGGACGCATACATTTTAACCAGCTCTTCTGACCGGCTTTAGTGTGTGTGAAATATGTTAAAAGTAGTTTTCCATCTAGCTGGAAGGCAGATTGTTGCCAAAGAACGTACCCCCAAAGTGTGTCCTTTAAAGTTTAATTTTTACCCTTGGAGAAAACTTTAAAAAAAGGAGATTTTTTAATTTAAGAAAGTTTAAAGGGTTAAAACATCAAAAACCCCCAAAAACCCCGAAATTTTTTCACAAGAAAAGGGGCCCCCCAAAAAAAAAACGGATCCCATGGGGAAACGGTAAACCAAATACTCGAACCCCGCATGCCTTTAAAATTTTTGGTATGTCTACACATCACTCTATTCTCGGCAGATTTGGTATTTAGAATTAGTCGAAAATCCAACTGTACTCAGTGCTGTGTAGACCGCAATGAAATATCCGTGCTGTAGACTACACAGCACAGATTTTTTCCAAAAACTCCAGTCCAGCAATTTAAAATCCCTATTTTTTGGGTGGGCCTTTTTAAATTGCGGTGTAGACATAGCCTTACCCAAAAAAAAAAAAAAAAAACGCAGAAGCCCAGCCAATCTGCCATATTTTTTCAATGGAGGGAGGGGACACACCCAGCGCAAAGATAACTGAAAAAACACAGTTAGCACCTGGTTTCCTCTAAAGTGTTCTATATAGAGGACCCCATTCAAAAACAGACTGTTTGATTGGATGATTGTCAACTTAAAGGGGTTTTCTCACTACACTGATTAGCTTTCAACATGTAGGGAAAGAGAAATGAAGACATGCTTTTTAATTTCGCTTTGTTGAGGAGAGTAGAAATTTTCGCTCTTCTGAGTGCACACAAGTTTCTCTTGCTTATTGAATATCTCTCTCTACTCTTAGGCTATGTTCACACGGCTTATTCACGGCGTAATTGCAGGACGGATTTCGCCCGCAATTATGCTGTGTGTACAGGGGCGGGCCCCATAAACTGTCATTATCCACGGCGCGTATCCTGACGTGAATAATTGACATGTCACTTTCTCCCAGCTCGCCATATTTCGCGAGCGGGGAGAGGAGACGGAATCCATAGTTCTCTACGAGAACTGTGGATTACTGTAATGACTGGGACGGATTTCACCCGTAAATCCCGCAGTACGGCGCGAATTACGGACCGAAATCCGTCCCAAAATAAGCCGTGTGAACATAGCCTTACTTGTCTGATTCCTGGAAGTTACTCCCTGCCGTGTGCAGGGACGGAGCTTTGTTTAAGATAAGGACAAGTTTTCACTCCCAAGAGCTCTGTAGTCTTGTGTACTACAAATTTTAAATCCCCTACAGTCATTTAACTGTAACAGGATCAGCTAGGAATAGCAGAGCCAATATGCCAAACATTCAAAGACTGACCCAGAAGTGAGAGCCTGAAGCGGCCTGTGACTCTCTGAAACTGCATTGTGATAAAACCCATTTAAATCTAATGCCCGAGTTGTAATTGTACATATGAGGCATTGTAGGTTTTTATTTCCATTTTCTATGTAGAATACACAGAGTCTATAACATTTAGGAGGACTTAAAGGGGTTGTCTCACTATAAGGATTGCTTTTTATGTTAAAAGACCTTGCAAAAACAAGTCACTTTGCAATGTGTTTCCATTAACAGTGTCCTACAAATTCCTAGATCTTCCATCTTGAATGGGCTGCATCAGCTCCTCAGGTCGCAATAGTGACAGACCTGTTTGATCTATCCTGATAGGCTGCCAGCATTGGTTGTTACAGCAACATACCTGGCTTTTACTGCAGCCTAGTAGAAGCCAGTAAACACACCCCTGAATTCAAAATGAAACCAAGAAAACAGGACTGAGGTAAGATGAATGAATGTAGTGAGACAACCCCTTTAAAGAGTACCTTTCACCACTACACAAATTATAGTAGATGAAATTCTAAGATTTTTTCCCAAATACTGGTTATTAGCAAATCAGAGGACTTTCGTCAGTATTACAGGGAAACAGGTTTTACTTTCAACTAGGATACCTAGGGGAGCTGAGGACATAGCTGCTTGTACAGGGTTGATCTGAGAGAGTCTCTTGTACATACACTGTAGCAGGCATATGTCACTCGGGACATATGTCTGTCAGGGTTTACCTGATACTGCCAGCCTCCTCCTCCATAGCACACAGGCATCCATATTACACTGCTTCTAGTGCACCACCACCCACACAGAGCTTCCCAATATTGAGAGAATGCAAACTTACAGGCTTCCCCCTGCTCAGTGGACTCTCCTAGCTCAGAAGCGGGAAGTTTCACAGAGCTGTCAACATAGTGATCCATCATGCTGTCAGGAGCCAACTTGGCTCAACTTCAGTCCTGTGTTAAAGAACCAGCGCTTTTTTTTTTTTTTTTTTAAAACTGAATTACACATGAAATGCTTTATTCCCTTAATTAAACATATTTGAGAAAGTGTTCATATTTTAGCCTATTACTTCATAAGGTTCTCTGGAGGGGATAGGTCCTCTTTAGAGCAGGGCTGTGGCGTCTGAGTCGGTGGCTATTTTGCAGGAGTCGGAGTCGTTATAAAAGGGACCGACTCAGACTCCCAAAATATATAATAAGTTGGTCCAGTTAGTTCGATGCAGTGCAAAGAGCAAGAGGAATTGGGTCCGGCCAGGGCTACTGCTCCCATATCTTCAGCCTCATCACATGAGGAGTGTAATTGATGACATGGAGCAGGCAAAGCGCTGCCCCAGGGGAAAAGATTCTGCTCACATGGCAAACAGAGTTCAGCAAAATTTTTCACCTGCTTTCAAAGTAGAAGAGTTCAACCATTCATCAATACTGACTGTGGCTGAGGCAATTCCTTTATACCCCAACATTGTTAGAAATGTTGCCCCTGTGGTCACCGCTTTGCCCCCAACCCAAGTTAGTGTAGAGAGGCCGTTCTCTATCCTGGAAATAATGAGATCAGATGTGAGGTCATGTATGCAGGATCTGATGGAGCAATACTATTTCTCAGAACAAATTCTGAGACTCCACAAATGTTCCTGCAGTGTTTGGCATATTTACAATTTTTGTGTGTGCTAAAGTCATATCCAATAAATATATTTTACACTGACAAGCAAAATGGTAACAATGGTTTGAACTTGTGGCTTTCAGGCTCCATATCTCACCATCCACTACAGCTTTGTACATGAGGCTACTGTAATTTTATATACAGTCATCTTACCGATCTTATACATAAATTTGACTTGCAAGTATTTAGCATCTGCTTAGTTACAGTTTTTGCTCCTAAAAATCAAAGTGTTAATTTTTATTATTTTGTTAGTATTTGGGAAATCCACCTTTGGTTTTCAATACTGCCTGAATCCTTCTGGGCTCTGAATCAGATTCAAGCATATATTGACCAAAATCTTATCCCAGGTCTCTTCTACACATTCCCAATGTTGGTACAGACTGGACTTGGATACAAATACAGCTTTTTCTTCAACTCTATCCACAGGTGTTCAAAAGATCAAAACCTTTTTACCCTATTTGCTTGTAAGTGTCTGTTCTACCTAAATAGCTTGATTATTGTATTATAAGGTGACAAACAGCCTGATGTTACCATTTTACTACAGTAAAGTTATCACTTAAACATGCGCCGTGTATGACGGAGTCAGGAGTCGGAGCTTTGGGAAATTGAGGAGTCGGAGTCGGGGCTTCGGCTTGCCGACTCCACAGCCCTGCTTTAGAGCATTTTTATGCACTCATGAACAAAAAAGCATATAATAAAGATGTTGAATAGTTAGACACCCGGTTTCTCCTTGACGGTCAATTACAAAATGCAACAAGGGAGCGTCAAGAGAATAAAAATGAACTTATTGGTATACTTAAAAGCACATATCCAATGGATTAAGCTGCAATAGATATACACAAAACAAACATCCAAATAAGAAAATAGAAGTACAAACAGGGAAAGTGTAGAGGGCTAGTAAATCCTTAGCAAGCCCTAAATCCACACTAACCCTAAATTGTGAGTGTAGATAGTTAGGGCTTACTAAGGATTTACCAGCCCTCTCTATGCTCTCCCCGGTTTTGTACTTAACAAAAAAAAATGTCTAGATGAAAAAATATATTTATCACAGCTTCATCTATTGGATATGAGGTTTTATATACCAATAAAAGTTTATTTTTATGGTCAGGAAACCACTTTCTTGCATTTTCACATCAGAAAAGAGAATATCACTATGGCACCTCTACCCAAGAAGTTAAATCACGTGAGAGAGAACAATTTATTTTTTTGCTCAATAGACGCTTAAGAAAAATCTAAGTACATTTTCTTCAGGATTGTGACAATATAAAAACCCCAAATTCTAGATTATAGAGTCCAAACATGCCCATGTGTTTGAAAACCTGACTATGAACCTTAGCCACCAATTAAATGCAGTGATCAGACAACAATGCTTTCACTGTTGCCCCGTATTACACAGAACACATTCGCTATACTGAAGGTTTTATGACTACGCCAGGTTTTGTGATCAATGAATCTGTAGAGCACACATTCATTTTTTTTTTTTTCAAGAAAATTTATGAGAAACACACAGTATTTTACCATGCTTTGCACACGGATTACCTTTGCTGCAGACTTTGCTGTTCCCACCAGGCCATGAATTGCCTTCTGGTTTTTCAGATTTTCTCCTTTGGATTTAAATTGCAAGTGCTGCTGACACTCCAGACAATTCCTAACTGCAACGGCACAGACTAAAACCAAAAACAAGGTCATGTTTACAGTCACTTTACCCAATGATTAACAAAAATGATCAATCCAGGGCCTATTGCACGAATGTACCATAACCATATTATATTCACATAAGGCTATGTTCAAACATACTGGTCAGCATATACACCAGGTATATAGCTGGACTAATGCTTCTGCAACCCACTGCAAAAGGAAGTCAAATTCATAAAAAAAATAAATAAATAAATAAAATTCATTAAGCAAAATGATCTAACAGTAAGACAGTCTCTGTTGCCCAAAGCAGACAAAGCTCAGCTCTCATTTTCTAATCTGCTCTGTAAAATTGAAAGTCGAGTTGTTGAGGTACAATGTCTGATAACCGATTTGACTACACTTTTTTTTTTTTTTAAAATGCCAACGCTTTATAAAACTTAAGGTCGATAGGAGCTTAGTCATCGACATCTGCGTCTAGGAAATGCCTCCAAACTTAAGTACATTGTTATAACCAAAAAATCTCTAGTATCCACAAAAACCTTGGTTCTTTATCCAAAAAAACATATTTAAAATTGCAATGATCTATACAGAATGAGAAACATCTGATTTGTTTCGGAGAGAAAAGTCCCCTTGTAGTGTAGTCTAAGGAGAGACTCTTCGAAACAAGTCAGATGTTTCTCAGTTTTTATGGATTGTTGCTATTTTAATGTTTTTTGGATAAAGAAAAAAAAAACTCAAGGTTTTAGACAGATTTTTGTGGATACTGGAGTTTTTGGATTTTCTTGTTCACATACAGCTCTTGAGCTTAGGGGCTTTCCATGCATCTGACAATGGCTGCTGCAGCGGGCTATGGGCGAGCTGACCTTTCATGCTTTTTCTCTTATTAAATTTAAAGGGGTGTTCCAACAAGCGCTTGTCAGTGCTTCAGGTCGGCTCAAGCTTGCTATGAGCAAGCCATGTTACAGAATAAGAAGGGCGACACTTGCAGCTATCCTCCCCATTCATTTCCATGGTAGTTTGAAATATAACCCAGTGAGTGTGCTAGGTTATATTCAAAAATCATTAAACCAAGGCCTAAGTAAAGTAATTTTGTAGGCACAGTAATCCAGAATGCCCCAGAATATTGATTACCAACTAAATACTGGAAGGGATAAACAATAAAATATAACTTTTATTGAAAAATGTTAAAAACATATCCTAAATGCACACCATAGCTACTAAATACAAACTATATACATGAATAAGTGCTCAAATATATACAGGACAGGTATAGCGATAGTTATATCTGATAACCGACATACTCAAGTCCACATTCACATTTAATGCAATAGATGATCCCAGTGGACCTACAATTAATAAATTGTTTCATCTCAAAAGTACGTCCTGAAATGCGGTCCTTGAACTACTTCCCCGTTTCGATAAATGGGCAAGCTATACAGCCACTGCAGGAATAGCATCCAAGAAGCTGCCGTCCCTACCAAGTCCTTTTTGGGACGATAGCTCCATTTTGATAGGTAGGGCTCATTAGCCCATAGGGATTGTGGTCATCAGATATAACTATCGCTATACCTGTCCTGTATATATTTTGGCGTCGTTGCAGACATTGGGGTTTGCGGCGCCGGTGCCGCAGTAGCACTGCGATCAGGGCTGTACTACGCAGCCTCCGATCCCACGGACATTAACCCTGTAGACACCGGGAAAAAAAAAAAAAATGTCAAACAGTTCTCCCTACAGGGGATTTAAAAAAAAAAAATAAAAAAAAAGTAAAAACAGTGTAAAAAATGAATAAAAAAAAAAAAAAAAAAATAAAATAAAATATAAATATTTAATAAAAATAATTGTGCATATATTACACACAAAAAAACCCTACACATTAGGTATCCACACGACCGTAATAATCTGTAGAATTAATCTAACAAGTTATTACGTGTGAAATGTAAATGGTGTAAAAAAAATTAAAAATAGAAACAAATTCTGCAATTCTGCAATTATTTATAAGTGAACTTAAACTATTCCACCATAAAGTACAACTTGTCTCGAATAAAACGAGGCCTCATCCAACTGTGTCATTGAAAAAAATAAAAAAAAGTTACAAGTGTTGAAACGCAAGGAGGCAAAAACTAAAAAAATGTTCCGGTCATAAAAGGGGTTGTCTCGTTACAAAGAATAGCTTTCAAATTGTAGGGAACACAAAATAAAGACATTTTCCAAATATATTGCTTTGTTCCTTTGTTTTCCTAAGGAGATACAAGTGAATTATGACCTCCCTGCTATTTCGTTTCCTCAGAAACAGCCTGAAACAATTCTCCCCCTGCTGTTTGTTCAATGGAGCTAACAGTGGAGGATGTCACACACAAGGTCTCAGAAGTTTCCTGTGTGCTCACTAGTAAAAAGCTGGTTTTAAACGTAAAATAAACAGAACTGTAATTAGGGGCTTTTTGTTTTGGGATCAGATAGAAGTCCTGTAGTATTTGGAAGCTAATCTGATCTAATTAGCATCTGAAAAAGCACAGCAAGGCACAGAGCTGTATCAAAGCAGGGAAAGCTGTATGCAAGTGATCGTCCCATCTGAACTAGGAAGTGACAGAGTATTTCATTCATGCATTCTCTGAAACTCTGAAGGGAGACAACTCCTTTAACTACTTTTCAGGCGTGGGGCTTAAGGGGTTAAGAAACAGAATTACACATATTAAGGCCTATGGTACACATGCTCCGCAAATGTTACCAGTTACTCACCTAATCTGAGACACTGACGTAACACTCCTCCAGATGACATGTTCTTTTCAGCCTCAATGTCCGTAAAGCTCAAAGAACTTGCAAATATGAGAACATCCACCAGACTAATTGCTCTTTGCAGGAATGTTACAGATGCCTCTATCGACAGACCTTGGGTTGGTTCTATATTTTCCAGTTCATGCTGAAATAAAAAATGCATTCCACATGGTTAACATGGACAAAGTGTTAACATGAAGTTGAATGCCTGTCTTAGAAGAAAATTAATTGTAATAAACAGCAGGAGACTGAACACAAATGCAACCAAATCAGATTACATACAAGCTATTTTCATTAAGTCTGCCCATATGATCATCGGATATTACCAGGGAAGCCAGGGGAATAAGTGAGAAATTAAAGTGAACCTATTAGGTGGTTTGTGCTACCCTATCCGAGAGCAGATTTGATAGAGGGAGAGGAGTTTACCTCTGTGATATATAGGGTTATATGATTTGGAGCAGGATTTCTGAGGAAAAAACAGATTAAACCCAAACCAAAATCCTTAACGGGGGTTTTATCATTACACACTTTCGCAGACTTGAGCTGCTTCTATCTGTTTCAGCTTCAAATCCAGGAGCGAGTCTCTGTAGGTGTGCATCTCTTCACTGAAGAGTTGTGACATTATTCTGCGTGAAGCAGTGGCGTGAAGAGGATGTCTGGGCATGACAGCTCTGCAGCCTCCTGCATGCTTCTCTTGTCTGCAGAGCTGTCATCTCCAGGCTGTACAAGCTCCTTTTAAGCAGAACACCATCACTGCTGTAACCAGAACACCCTCATTGATGTAAGCAGTCATACATATATCCTGAACTGATGAAACAAATGTGAGGAATGCACACTGCCCCCCCCCCCAACCTTCTGTCATCAGGCAGGAGATATACAGTCTGCTCTAAGGCTGTGTTATATGGGGGGAGAGCAGTATATAAAGCTGTGTTACATGAGGGGAGAGTGAATCTAACTGCTAGATACTCAATAATTGCCCAGATCCTTTACATAGAGCTGAGATAGGAGCATAGAGAAGCTGAGGTATCTAGTTGCACTTTCATATTACACAGCTCAGAGGGGAGTAAGCACAGAGTGCAGGCAGTCAATCACAGCACAGGGGGTGTTTACTGTCCTGGGGGCGTGTCTGAACAGGCTGAATGACCTATCAGTCAGCCAATCACAGAAAAGGGGGCGTGTCCCATCCAGCTGCTGCAGAAATCGCTATAGATGCATAGATTAGTGTATATCCACTATACTAAGTGACTTAGGTAATGCAAACCATTTGCAAAAGTGCTTTTTTTTTCACTGTCCCCATTATTTGAGATATGATCTTTGTAGTGAGAAAACCCCTTTAAGAAACAGTTGCGTCCTGCTTATCCCATCCACATACAGTGTTTGACAGCTCTTCCTGTATTAGTGTGTCTAAAAAGCAAACTGTCAATCACTGCATGTGGGTGAGGTAAGCAGTACTTTCAGCTTCACTTTTAGGATTCCAAGCTTTTTATGCAAAAATCCTGCTCTCAATTCATATATTAAACTGCTCCACTTCTCTCGCTCTATCACACACTGCTCTCAAGGCATTATGGGACACTGCTCTCAACTAAGACAGCATAAACCACCTGACAGGCAGCAACTGAGAAATCCTTTAAAGCAACTTTCTGGTTAAAAAGAGATCACAATCAAAAGATTCACTTCTGTTAAATCCATGCACTTTCATAACATCTAGAGATTTACTGCAGCCCTATGGTTTTGAACTAGGCTGCACGGTTTGTTACACAAATAGATGGGACATTACTGGGGGATAATTGATAAGTAGTATATGTTACAGGTCTTGGACCACACATCTCAACAATTTACTGATGAGAATCAGTAAATATAATGTGACATTAATATAAGGCTACACAGCACAGAAAAATGTCCATTTTTCCAGCATTTTTCATTTTCTAAAAACGCTGAAAAAACGACTGGAAAGAGGTCCCATAGACTCCTATAGTAAAAACGTCCTGTTGTCTTCATCGAATGTCTGCCTTTCTGTTCGTTTTATCTGCTGGTTGTTTTTTTGAAACATGTTGTAGTGCAGAAAATTTACTATTGGAGTCTACGTAAAGTGACAGACCTTTTTTGCCGCGCTTTTGCGCATTTTTCGCAGAAATACATAGCAAATCTATTACTGTGCATCTCCGCAAAAAAAAAATCAAAGACGCAAGACGGACATTTTCTCAGCAGCTTTTGACAGACAGTGGACAAAAAAAACTCACGTTTTATGAACGTCTTTTAGGATTTGGTTTTCAGGTCGCTTTATTGTCCAATGCTGTGTAGACCTAGCCTTAAGGATATGTTTACACATGGGATTTGGAATCAACAGAGAAAATGTAACATGGAATCAACCTCTCCACTTTTCGATGTGGATTTTAGATGGGGTCTTTAAAATGTTGACGTGGATGTTGCCATGGATTCTAACATTGGATCCTGTGTCAAAACTAGTAACATGTCACTTTTTCCCCCCAACATTGGGGACTTGAAACTGCAGTGAAAAAAATCTGCACTGTAGCTCACAATGTGAATCATGGCATGGATATCCCATTTAAAGGGAATGTGTCATCAAAGAATGAGCCATTAAGTCCCATTTTTATGTTAAACACTTTTTTTAGCCATTTTTGTTTTTTTTAATTTTTCATATCACTTTCAATATTTTTTTAATAATTCTTAAGTCTTGCAGTTTTCACTTTGGCCACTAGGCCTCGTTTGCACTGCTTTAACAGCAGTAGAAAGATGCTTTACAGTAGCTTCATGCACATAGGAGACTTAAGACTGACTCCGTCCCATTGACTTCTATAGGAGAGTTTTCTAGTGTGCAGGGAGGTGAAAGGGTGAACTGTGACTATCTCCTCTTGTGACTGGTGGATCCTGTGTTATTTATTCACACTGGTGTCTCCTTTCAGTTTGACCCTCATTGTGCAGATAATGAGCAGACAACTGAGAATCTTTCTCTACAGAACAGGAAGTGTCAGACTATTATTAGGCTTAGTGGTCAAAGTGAAAACTGCAGGACTTAAAAATTAAAAAATATTGAAAGTGATATGGAAAAGTAAAAAAATAACCAAAAATTCTTAAAAATGTGTTGAACATAAAAATGGGAGTTAAACAATAAGTCATTTTTGATGACACATTCCCTTTACGTAAACAGGATGCAGATTCCACACATATTTTGACATCAGAGGTTACTCTGATCATTTAAGTTAAAACATCTAGAGTGGAGAGTGATGAGGACCACTCGTTTTAGTGTAAATCGAAATAACTAAAATGTAATAGATAATATCACCAACTGCTGTAAAAGTTCCACTAGACTTAAATAATGTGTTCAGGACAACTACAGGTTCCACTGTACAACTATCCATTTAAAAGGTGACATTAAAGGTGAATTCTCACCGTGGCAGATGTTGCTGCAGATAGTAATGGCAGTATACCTCCACAAGCCATTATCATGTTGTCAGTGATCTGAGAGATGAGGTGGATTGTGTTGTGCACAAAAATGACATTGTCGCTGCTGTTGACAAAATCCATTATAGTCTTTGTAGAGTGGCTATGACAGGAAGAAGAAATAATGAAAGCAGTTAAATACATGAAGTATACATTGTATTATATGTGTAAAATAGTAGCAACAAAACAAAAGTAACAAAATTTGGCATAGTTAAGAGGTTCATAGGTTCCCTAAAAGCAAAACAAATACAGTACATTAGATTGTATCTGTAAACTACTACATCTTCCCTTTACTCCAAAAAATGTATAGTAAAACCCATCATAACCATGCTGATCTCAAAAAATGACAAAAGTTGTAACCTCTTGGACACTGACCTTCTCCACATTTGGATATCTGTTTCAATGGAAAATAAAAGGTCCGTTAGCAGCCGCTGATGCATTGCTGACCACTTAAACTCAGGAATACGAAACATCGTAGATCTGGAGTCTCTTCTCTGCCCGTTGGATTGAGCTACTCGTTCCCCCTCATGTACATCTGTCTGTTTTACAGGCTGCGCAAAACAAAACAGGAAAAAAGGAAACCGTAGTAAAGAACAAGTCATTCGTTTTTTTTTGTTTTTTGTTTTTTTTTTTAAATAAAAAAAAGTTTTTAATAAAAATAACTCAAATGTGTCACACAAAAGGTGTTTATAGGCAGCCAAAACCTGGAATAATCCCGAAGGAAGGCAAGACATTTGTGCCTACTTTGCGCCTGTGAATCCAGCCTCAAAGGGTTGTCCCAATACTACTTTCCCCATTAATGGCAACCAGTCACATGAACATGCAGTCTGATCTGCCATTGGCAAGTTATTGAGCTGAAGGAGCTAAGTAGATACATTCTGTTAGGTCCAATTTTATTTGGACACTGACACAAATTCCGTTTTTTTGTACCTGTTTACTGAAACATATTCAAGATAAAGTTATATAATGGACATGGACAGAAAAGTTCAGACTTTCATTTGAGGATATCCACATTAAAATTGGATGAAGGGTTTAGGCGTTTCAGCTCCTTAACTTGTGCCCCCGTTTTTAAAGGGACCAAAAGTAATTGGACAAATTAAATAATTGTAAATAAAATTTTCATTTCTTATACTTGGTTGAAATCCCTTTGTTGGCAATGACTGCCTGAAGCCTTGAACTCCTGGACAACATCAGTGTCCAAATGCGGCCATGTAAATAAACCCGTAATATAGGTATAAATGCCTCACGGTAGTCCATTCACAAGTGAGGAGAGCAATTCAGGCAGCCTAATGGCAGCCACCAGGATACAGAGACGGGTAGTTACAGGAATCAGCAGATACAGCAG
Source organism: Phyllomedusa bahiana (assembly GCA_025379985.1). NCBI lineage: Eukaryota > Metazoa > Chordata > Amphibia > Anura > Hylidae > Phyllomedusa > Phyllomedusa bahiana. Next base: position 476,247 of record JAODAL010000048.1, read on the forward strand.
CCTGTATATTCTAAAAGGAGGAGGTGGAGGTGATACCATTACACTATTTCTCCGTTTGTTCACATAATACAGGCTCTATAAAATAGAAAACTCCTATTTATTAAAGTATGGATCGAGGCCTTGTATTTACATGCAGCCCCTGAAGATGCTCCATGCTGAGTGTTCTGCATAGAAGGGGTGGAAAGAATATCAACAGGAATACAAATAACCCCAACAACTCAGAATCTGTCTCAGAACCTACGGGAAGGAATTTTTTCCCTAAAATGAGGACAATTGGCTTCTGCCTCATTTGGGGTTTTTTGCCTTCCTCTGGATCAACACTTTAGCACAACAGGCTGAACTGGATGGACGTCTTGCCTTTTTTCGGCCTTACAAACTATGTAATATATTCAAAAACATTTTGTTTTTAATTATTACACACCTTAAGAGTCTTAAATACATTACCTCAGGAACAGCTCTCGGTGACTGTTCCGGTTCACTACTTGTGCTGGCCTTTAATTCTAAGTTTTCAGTATCGGATGCAATGCTTGACACATCAAGCTTAGCAATTTTCCTTTCAAAATTCTGCACATCTGAAGTGGTCTCATTAGGTTCTTCGCTGCCATTTGTATTACTTAAGACTGCAGAAGTCATATCTTGACCTACATTCTCTGAGCAAGCTTCATCACTCTCTCCTGAGTTGGCTACCACTTCGGTGACAGATGCTGCTGTCTCGAGCGCGACACCTGCATTGTGTGGAATGACATCTATTGATGAACCTTCTGAATGTTCATCTGTGGCTTCTGCAGCTTCTGTGCAAACCACCTGCATAGTCTCATCCTTTTATTACACTCTATGTGTGGTTCCTCAGGAACATCCAACTTCTCACTTTGGTTGGAAAGATTTGTTTCATGTGTGATATCCTGCACATCATCTGTAGCAATGTCCCCATTAGCTTCCTTTTCCACCATGTGGAAGCTCTCCGCTATGTTTGAGGACTCTACACATTCAATGTCACTACTACTAGCACCTAGCGTAGAAGCAGAGTCTACATCCTGGCTATTATCAGAGGTTATGGTCTCTATGCTTGGAGATTCTTCTGCATCTTTTTGGTGATTTTCTGGTCCTTCCATATTAACTTCAGTGTCCTTTTTAGAGGTCGTTGTGAATTCTATTTCAGATTCCACATTTTCCAGATCGTTTACAGTGGGGGAATGACTCTCCTCCCGGCCCTCACTCTGCTCTTCTTGCACAGTTCTTTCAGGTTCTGTATCTTCAGTAGAATTCAATGTAGTTTCGGTCGATGCTTGAGGTGTCATCTCTAGCTCCCTGCTGTACCCCGAGACAGTCCTTATAGGACTTGACGGTCCAGGTCCTATTTCATTCCCTACATGATCTTCATAGTCCCTGAACGCTTGAGCCAAGCTCTCTTTGTGCAATTCATAAGTGACCTGAAAACAATAACACAATTCGTTGTTACTTGTTCCTTCGCACATTTGTTCCCATAAGCTTCCATAAATGCTGCATTACTTTGAGAATAAAAAAACAAGAACACTTCAGCCGAGATCAACAGCATATAGCAGCTCATAGCTGTGCCCGCTGCCATATGCCTGCTGTTGAAAGCAAGTGCTCCGTCCCAACCCCTATTCACACGTTGTGAATAGTATGGTGAGTATATTGAGAGGTTAGAAATCAGGTTTTTAAATAGTGTGTATAGAGGTTAAGAGTTATACATAATAAAAAGCTTCGTTTTAGTGTTTTATAGATAGAGAACTGATAGAGTTTAAGTTTGCCTATGGCAAAATAGTAAATATAGTCATTGAAGGTCACTCTGTTCTCTTGCTAGATTCCCAATTTTTTTGAGACTATTTGACAAAAATAGTATGGTGAGAACACCAATATAAGGGAAGCTTGAAATGCAGCTTCCAGTCCTTCACAACAAGGCTTCGGTTATAGTAAAATTATAAAATTTGTGGTAAGCAGAGGGAGAGCATATATGAGGGCGTAATAGCATTTAGGCCAGGTTCATAAAGTGTACAGCAGCGCCTACCTGAACGCACCACTATTTGCTTGCTGTTGAAAGTACACACTTGTCAGCACATACCTTCAACAGCACTCCCATTTACTGGCACTTTTTCTTGGCACATGATGTGCGCCGGGGAATACGCAAGCTTATTATAGCACTTCGCGCCATGATTTTGCTGTATTTGCAGGGTGCACTTCGGACACACTGCATCGCAATTACACTCTGGAAATACACACTGTGAACATACCCTTATTGCCGACATACAACATTCCTACCATCATGTTTTAGAGCAAGTATGATCATGGTTTCACAAAATCACAAACATGGAAACCTGCTATGCAACATTACCACCCAGTGTGAATATGCATAAACCCTAGAACACGTTCCATCATGGCGGGAGATCCAGCCTCCGGTATTTCTTTTTTTTTACATCACAATATTAATTTGAACATATCAAAAAGGTAAGTGAATTATTTCCTACTATTTCCTCTCTATAGAGCCATGATCTGAACATTCATTTTAAATAGATGCATTGAGGGACCCTCCTGCACCTGATGTGAAAGGGAGCTTAAAAGGTACACCAAACACTAGAAATTAAACAGAAAAATAACCTACCCACAGCGTTTGTCAATCTGTCAATTTTGCAGAAACAGTCTTGTAGAAATCCAGCAATGAACACAAGGAATAATTACTTGCTCATCGCTTACATTTTTGGCTATTTAAAGGGAACCTGTCATGTGGTTTCTGCTGCCCTCTCTGAGCCAAGCTCGGTCATACATAGGTTTATATGATTTAGAGCAGTATTTCAGAATACAAATCAGAGAAAATATATGTGAAAGCAAAACTGAAAATACTGCTGACCCCACCCACATACATACTTAATGTAGGTAGGGTAAACAGGACTCCTATTGTCTATTAAGGAGTCCAGTCAGCATTATCTATGTTTTTTACACAGAAATCATGCTTTAAATCATATAAACCAACATATCAGAGCTCCCTCTAATTTTCTGCTTTCAGAGAGGATAGCATAAATCACCCGACAGGTCCCTTTAATAGTTAAAGGGATAGGGGCTTGATAAACTGTGTCCTATGCAGACAGGGTAGCGGGTGAAGGCTCCTACTGCAGCTAGTGGTCTTACAGACAAAACAATGGACATTAAATGGGTTGTGTCACTATGCCGTTTCACAGAGTCACAGCAAGCGTCAGGCTCACACTTTCTGGTTAGGCAGTCAGTGGTTCTACAACTCTGCTGTTCCTATTACAAGGACAATAGTGATGGAGTTGTATAAAACAGCAGTGCCCAGGTCTAAAATGTAAAGTTTATCAGTATGTAAGCAAGCTCAGTCTTGCATATAAGAGAGCAGAGAGTGATGTCACCATCCTGGCCACTGCAGCCTGTGTGATCAGAGATGGTTGGTAAATAGGAAAGCTTGTGTACAAAAGCAGGAGATCAGATTTGTTCTAACTCTGAAGAGTTACAAAATAAGAAAAACAATGTATCTGATAAAAAGTCTTCATTTACCTTTGCCTACATGTTTAAAGCTAAATCAATGAAACAGGAATATCCCTTTAAGGAGGAAATGGGAAAAATGGTTGATCTGTGGGACACAAAGAATAATTCTTTATATATCCTACAGTTTTTAATTGCAATATGAGAAAAAACAGACTAAAGTTATGTTCCCGGGCCTCCATAAAGAATGGAGAGGAGGTCGTGCATACGTGTCACACGCTATTTAAATGGAAGTTCAAAGCACATCTAAACGAATCTAATCACATTTGGGGACCCATTGCGAAGATAAATGAGGGTTCCACATTATAATACACTATAAATGTAAGAGGTGGGAAAACCAGGGCTGTGGAGTCGGCAAGCCGAAGCCCCGACTCAGACTCTTCAATTTCCCAAACCTCCGACTCCGATTCCTGACTCCCTCATACACGGCGCATGTTTAAGTGATAACTTTACTGTAGTAAAATGTTCACATCCGGCTGTTTATCCCCTTATGATACAATAATCAAGCTATTTAGGTAGAACAGACACTGACAAGCAAAAGGGTAACAATGTTTTGAGCTTTTGGACACTTGTGGGTAGAGTTGAAGAAAAAGCTGTATTTGTATCCAAGTCCAGTCTGCACCAACATTGGGAATGTGTAGAAGAGACCTGGGAATTAGATTTTGGTCAAGATGTGCTTGAATCTGATTCAGAGCCCAGAAGGATTCAGGCAGTATTGAAAACCAAAAGGTAGCTTTCCCAAATACTAACAAAATAGTAAAAATTAACAATTTTGATTTTTAGGAGCAAAACAGTAACAATGCAGTTACAGGAAAGAATCTGCAGAACTAAGCAGATGCTAAATACTCAAATTTATGTAAAAGATGGGTGAGATGACTGTACATAAAATTACAGTAGCCTCATGTACAAAGCTGTAGTGGATGGTGAGATATGGAGCCTCAAAGTCACAAGTTCAAACCATTGTTACCATTTTGCTTGTCAGTGTAAAATATATTTATTGGAAATGACTTTAGAACACAAAAAATTGTAAATATACAAAACACTGCAGGAACATTTGTGAAGTCTATGAATTTGCTCTGAGAAATAGTATTGCCTCCATCAGATCCTGCATACATGACCTCACATCTGATCTCATTATTTCCAGGTTAGAGAATGGCCTCTCTACACTAACTTGGGTTGGGGGAAAAGCGGTGGCCACAGGGGTAACATCTCTAACAATGTCAGGGTATAAAGGAATTGCCTCAGCCACAGTCATTTTTGATGAATGGTTGAACTCTTCTACTTCTGTGAAAGGTGAAAAATGTTGCTGAAGTCTTTTTGCCATGGGAGCGGAATCTTTTCCCCTGGGGCAGCGCTTTGCCTGCTCCATGTCATCACTTACACTCCTCATGTGATAAGACTGAAGATATGGGAGCAGTAGCACTGGCCGGACCCAATTCCTCTTGCTCTTTGCACTGCATCGAACAGAAACCAACTTATTATATGTTTTGGGAGTCGGAGTCTGTCCATTTTATGACTACTCCGACTCCTGCAATATAGGCACCGACTCCACAGCCCTGGGGAAAACTCCTCTAAGAAATAAGTTTCTGGGACTTTTTATGTAGTCTATTTTTTTATGATTTTGTACCTTTGCTCGGTTCAGTATTATGAAAGTGTCAATCTAAAATTAAAAACATAAAATCATAAAAACCTTAAAGGGAAACTGTCACATAGGTTGTGCCACCCTTGCTGAGGGCAGCACAAGCTAGTGTCAGACCTGCTGTTTCCAGCACTGTGTCCCCTATTCTGTAAGATGCAGCAGTTTTAGAGCTTTTACCCCTCAAATCTTATTCATGAGTAGGTTTTAGCTCCGCCCACCAAAGGCTAGCCCCACCCATTGACAATTATTCACGTTTCTACCTATTCAAAGTAATAGGTTTGCCAGTTGAGGTAGGCGGGGCTAGCCTCAGATGGGCAAGGTTTGAAAAAACTGACACTCTGAAGGACTCTTCGAATGACTCTTCTAGCTGAAAACTGCAGATTTGAGCATTAAATACACGAAATCTTACAGAATAAGAGACACAGCGCTGGAAACAGCAGGTCTGACACTAGCTTGTGCTGCCCTCAGCCAGGGGAGCAAAAACTATGCGACAGGTTCTCTTTAAACTTAAAATATAAAGTATGGTGAAATTACTCATTAGGCAGTTAATCGTATCGGTCTGATCAACCGGCGTTCGTAATCTAACCGCCTACATTTAAAGGTCCTGATGTTCCCCAATTTTTTTTTCATTTATTAATTTTTCTTACTATTGAAAAGCAGACTGTGCAGGATCTAAGCGTCTCCTTGTTTCGGCAACCAGACATACATTTGTCTAACAACATTAGAAAGAAGACACGTCAGTATCCAACTAGTCAATTTAACGGTTGTTATTCTTCTGTTACTTGCATATGTAATGGAAAAGCTGATAGTGTGCAATTAATTACTAGATTTTGTTCTAAATTAGCCAGCTAAAAGACCAGCCATTAATCTTCTCTGTGATTGGAAAGGTAATCTATAAATGGACATGGTGCGAAAATAAATAGTTCAGGAGACCAACGTCAATTCTTCTAGATTACCTCAAACAGCAGATAAAGCGGCAAACAAAAGCGAAATAAGACCTTTAAAACCTGTACTTTTAAAGAGGTTAAACAGGATTACAGATTCATGGCTACTTTCTTCTGGAAATAGCATCACAACCACCCATAGGTTTTATTGTTCCACTGTAGTTAACAGGGCTGAGCTGCAACACCACACACAAGCGGTGGCCAAGAGTAACATCTGCAAGAAAGCAGCCATGTTCTTCAAAACCTAAACCTATTAAACAAGTCGGATAGAATAGAATACATAGAAAACCATGCTTGCTACTGAATCATTCAGGCTGCGTACACCTGTGGAAAGCGTCTTCAAAAAGAACTGCAGAGCACGTGCTACACTTAACCCAACCATACACATTATCTAACGTCCAAAACAGCCAATTTCGACAGATTCAACACTAATCAGTTCATACTTTTGCACTGACCAATTAACAAATCTGATGAAATGTTGACCTCCAACGTTGGCTTTTTTTTGTCCGTCAATCAGCCGTTACTTATTGATCAGCGACTGACAGATGATTGCTCAGTACACAAATTTTTTGTTTTTAGACTTCCTGCTACATCTACGAATGTTAATTACATAGCTCAGCCTTCTGCATAGAATGGTTCTCCATCTGTCCACAAGAATGTCGAGCTTTAGGTCAGGGCTATGTAGGTTAACATAAGAAGTCCTCTACAGTCAATGTAACATCTAGCATTGCCATGAAGCTCTAGTCTTAAAAATGTAATCTTTCGATGAGATGATTTCTGCCTACTGAACCATACCTACATAAACATTTGAACACATTTGTGTTACTTGAAGCGAAGATGTATTAAGGCCAGGTTCACATTGCGTATAGCGCCGTGCGTAGATATACATCTGCTGCTGAAAGTACGCACTGGCCAGAGCATTCTGTCAACAGCACTATGGCCCAACTCCCTTTTACCTTCACTTTCCCCGGCATGTAAGTGCCCGAAAGAAGTGACATGTCCCTTCTTTTTATGGGCACACACTACACACCAAGGGATACACTGGAAAATCATAGCACTCTGAGTCCTATGATTTTACTGTATTTGTGGTTTTACTTCGGAAGCAATGCAGCGCAATTACACGCCGAAATACATCATACCCTCTTAGATTCTTGTAAAAATGGACTTTTATATTAGGCTGTTAATGCAAGTACTAGAAATTACTGCTGTAGAGTAACCACTGTTTGATGGCGCCAAACATTGGCAACATGGCTAGACCTACAAGTAAGGCCCACTAGCTGTAAGCATAGCTCCAATTGTAACACAACTTTCCATAAATCAAAAGCACAAGCAAAAATAAGATACTTGGTAATATTACGAAGAGAAAAATGCTTTCTTTTTTTAACAGCTTCATTTTCCCCCCCCTCTTCCGCTTTCTTATCTGTGCAGTCATAAATCATTGAGAGAATAAGTCTCCTAGGGCTTCTGCTTCGCTAGGAGTTCAAGTTACAGCTGCCCATAAAAGTCTATTGAGAGGGGGAGAAGAGGTGCTTGCTGGATAGGGAGCATTTTTCTCACTTCCATACCTACAGCTACACTGCTCCTTTCTGCTGGTCCAACAACCTTCATGTTGTGACTGGTGTGTAAGAGTTTTACATTTTCATTCTGCATCCCATCACCATAATCTTCCATTTTCAGTTATTACTTAGGCTCTCAGTGAAGCAGGAACCTCCCCTTCTATTCAACACAAATTCTCTTATTTTACACTTTATTATTGCTTGAGCTGTTGATTTCTAAAATAGCTTGCTTTAAAATTTCAGGTACTTTTAAAGCCTTAGAATGCTGGAAACACAACAGGCTCGTACTCTAACTTATTATAATAAAAAAAAAATTGTGTGTGTATATATATATATATATTATATATATATTATAATATTATATATATATATATATATATATAATATATATATATATATATACATACATCATACATACATACATTAAATAATATATACATTTATTTAGGATTGTGTAAGTTTGCCCACTGACAAAGACATGAACAGTCTATCATTTTAATGGTGGGTTAATTTTAATTTTGAGAGATAGAATATCCAAAATAAAATCCAGAGAATCACATTGTATAAATTATATAAATGTATTTGCATTTTGCTGAGAGAAATAAGTATTTCATCCCCTACCAACCATTAAGAGTTCTGGCTCCTACAGACCAGTTAGATGCTCCTAATCACCTTGTTACCTTCATTAAAGACATCTGTCTTAAATAGTCACCTTTATAAAAGACTCCTGTCCACAGAGTCAATCAGTCAAACTGTAACCTCTACAACATGGGCAAGACCAAAGAGCTTTCTAAGGATGTCAGGAACAAAATCATAGACCTGCACAAAGTGGAAGGGGGCTACAAAACCATAAGTAAGCGGTGGGGGGCGAAGGAGCCCAACCCTTTGGGCAATAGTGAGAAAATGGAAAAAAAATACAAAATGACTGTAATTAAAATTTGATCTGGGGAAAACCGTTGCAAATCTCCCCTGGGGGGGGGTTTTCCTTTAAATCATGGGGGAAGGTGGGAGATAAAGCGAAAACTACATGGGGGAGGGGGGGGCCCCCTTTTTTTTAAATGATCCAGGCAGCGGGGACCACAGTCACCAAAAAACCTTGGTAAACATTTATGCTGTAAGGGTTTTTAAAACCCCATTTTTCCCCCTAAAAGCCCCCCTCTAAAAGTGGGCACTTTTTGCAGGCCCATCTGAATTTTTCCAAATAAACCCCTGGATGATTTGTAAAGTGGGGGGGGAAAAAAGGTGCTGGGTGGGATATACAAAAATTTGACTCTTTTGGGCTTTAACTAACTCCCCTTGCTTTGAGGAAAAAAGCTCCCTTTTGCCCCAAAAAAAACACCGTTCACTGTCAAGCTTAAAGCAAAAAAAGGATGAGGGTGCCGCAAAACCATTTTAAGATGAGGACATTTTTCCCTTTTGTGAAAGGGGCCGAAGGCTATAGCCCTTTTGAAGATAATCCACAGCACTCCTTTAGTAGAGTTTTAGTAAGATTTATTCCATTACACAAAGATTCATGAGGTTAGACATCAGCTCTCCATATATGCAGTATATATAATAGTACAGAAGCAAAGTAGCAAATGCCCACAAAATAGTCTGACGTGTCGGCCCAATCAGGCCCTTTCCCCAGGGGCAAGAAAAAACCGGGGGAGGCAGCTGCAGAGCCCCCTGCCCCGGTACTTCTTGTCCTGAGGAAGGCCTGTTTGGGGCCGAAACATGGACTATTTTGGGGGCATTTGTACTTGCTAATTTGTTCGTCTATTATATTACGCATTTGGAGGTTAAATTTTCAAACCTCATGAATTTTTGTGTAATGGAATAAATCTTACTAAAAACTCTAAAAAAGAAGTCCGGGGTTTTTTCCTATGGCACGTCAAAAAGGGAAAGGGAAATATTATTTTTTTGGGGCGTTTTCTGCAAAGGGACAGGACTATTTTTCTGCATCAAGGGGAAATGGATGGGAAAAAATTTTCCGAAAAATCCTGGTGACAACCCTTCCCTCCGTCGGACATTGCAAATAGGTCGGGCGGGTCTTCCGCAATACAATGACCAAAATACAGGCAAAAAAGGAGGGGGCCAAAAAGAAGCACTTTAAAGGTCATGGAGGGGCCTAGCGTTCCAGACCTTAAACACATAGAAAAATTAAGGGAGTTGACTCCGATTGCAAAAACACCTCAAAAATCTTAGTGATTTAGAGAGATCTGCAAAGGAGTGAACCAAAAATTTCCTTGAAAGTGCGCAAACTTTTTTATCAACACAAAAAAGTTGATCTGTGCTTTCCACAAAATTTTGCCCCAAGTATTAGTCTTTTGCCCGAGGGAAAAAATATTATTTCACTTTTTAAAATGCAAAAAAAATTTATATAATTTATATAATGCAATTTTCTGGATTTTTTATATTTTCTTCAAAAGTTAAAAAAAATCTTCCTTAAAATTATTGGCGTTATGCCTGTGCGTGGGGAAAAATACACAATCGGCAAAGGGAAACAAATAATTTGCATTTTTTTTTTTTTTTTTTTTTTTATATTTTTATAATATTTTTATATATTAAAAATTATATATATATATATTTATATATTTATACACACACACACACCTTTACATACACACACACACTTCTAGGTTTTTTAACCTGGATTTTTTTTTTTTTTTAATAACAAGTTTTATTTTAGCAAACTTCTTGGAGAAAAAGGGAAAGGGATTTTGTTTTAAGACAATGGTAAAAATTTAAAAAAAAAAGAGAAAAAAAAAAAAGGGGGAGTGGAGAGAGACACATAACCCTACATTTCAAGAATCACTAGTGATTAAATATTGCAAGCTCTCATTAGCAGGGCCCTCACATCTGTTCATAGGTTTGTTACTATGTAACGTCTGGTTTCATCTCTACTTATACCTCTTGCACTGCAAAGTGCTGCAGAATATGTTGGTGCCTAATTGTAATTTTTTTTTTTTTTTTTTTAGGGTTAAATAATCATTTGTTGATCCGGCAGAATCTGAAGGCAGATGGAAATTAATAGTGACTAGTATTATCCTTCCCTGCTGATAGCAACAACAAGGTCAAGAACTTGCAGATAGTTAAGACCAAACACAAACCCCCTTCAGGAGACAATGTCAGATGAGCAAGTGTGGCATTGTATACTAACCAAGCGGATTATCTGGCGGCCTCAGCTGCTAGCAATTCTGTTGCTCCTCCATACTACACTGCACTTATTTCTACAGTTGTAGTTATGGGATTAATACATGTAAAATACATTGCTGTAGCCAGCAACAAAAAAAACAGCAGCAGTAGCATATAAAAGACAAGTTTTCCATTTCTCCATATAAAAATCATAACCCCATCGCTCTATGCGGGACCATAAAATAAATCCTGGTACTGGTGTTCGTCTATCTGTGAGCTGCATGGTCAGGCACGGCTACAGCTGCATTGCCATTGACTTTACTGCAATGATTGCTATATGTAACAGTTTAAGGGAGTATGGAAAATGTAAGAGGAATAATACACTTCCAGGAAATTCAAGTAACTACAAAGGAATCATTTTGTCCTTTATCTTTAGTGATTCCAATATGAATAAATAAGCGTGCACAACATTTCTGCTCCATCCTAGAAACCAGCACCAAACATGACGTAGAGGAGCCTTTCTGATATGAATGCAAATGGTTTTTTCAGCAAGACATGTTTTCACTTCGTGCCACAAGGGCATCCTGCAGGAGAGGGCTGGAAATAATTGAGCTAGTCAAAGCCTTACAGATGCTCGGATAATGATAGCTCACTTAACTTCCCAACCCTACCCCACCGCTGGAACGGTCTCAGCAATTCGGAGCTGTACACTAAACACAACTGTCCTTACATTCCACACATTGTACCGAAATCTGCTAACTTGCAATCCGCTACAAAATGTCAAACAAAGAGCCTTCAACCCTGCAGATAAAAATGAAACAATCCATACAGACACAGGCTTCACGGGGGCACAGACTACTTCCAGATGATTGCAGTGTCTCACATTTAGGTAGTAGTATTGGTCTCCCTGCTATTAAATATCAAGCCCGTTACCTTTATTTCAATTATAGAGTACATAAATTAACATACATTTCATAACAGCACCCTGTAAAAGCGCTTGTTTAAAGAGCGGCCAAAGGGCAGTCAGTCAAAACGGATCCAACGCCCTATTCACGGACCTTGGCATTTAAAGGTCAAAGGGCACATATGTTGAAAACTTGCTAATCAAAAAAGAACATAAAAACAAATAGTTTTCCATTGTGCGTTTAAATTAACATTTACACACAGAAATTGCAAGATACATCCCGACAAACACAAGCAGCCGTATGGTAGACCTTAAAATGTGTACATAGATTTAAAATGCAACATTTCTCACAATGCAAAAAAAGCAAACAATAGCAGAGTAATCCAACACATCTGCAAATGCAAGTACAACATATAAGGTTTCTGCCCATAAGAGGGAATCATAGCAAATTTATTTAGGCTCTGAAAAGACAAACCAGGATAAAAGCACATACCAAATCCAATTAAATAAACACATATAATATATGAGATACATATATACAAACACTATATTAATATATATTTATATATATATACACACACACACACAATATAAATGTGTGTATATATATTTATAGTGTTTATATATATATATATATATATATATATATATATATATATATATATATACAAAAACACACACATATATATATATACACACACACACACACACAACACATCAACGCATATATATATATAACACAAAATACAATATATATATTATAATATTTAATACAAACAATATATACACACTGTATATAAATATACACACACACACATATAGATACATATATACACACATATAGATACATATATACACACATATATGCATATATCTATATAGTTATACACATATCTATATATAGATTAGTGCAGCAATTATGCTGCTGAAGCAGTTACTGGTTATAAAGTGTGGTGCAGCTGTGGGAGGAGAGGGCTACATTGACAAACAGCTACCCTGCTACAAAGGTGGCAGGAAATCTATCAAACTGGACAATAAAATTGCAATTGAGTTTCTTGGGCTTTTTATAGCAGACGCACGTATTTTGATATGTAGCACTGCAAAGCTCTTCTAATTTTGGAACACTGTTTTATGGAATAAAGGTGGTAGCACCTTTCTTTATACTAGAATGTGCATGGCCCCTGGGCAGATCTTGCTAATTGCAGATGTTGCTGAGCCGATAATGAGCCTTGTGAAATGCAACTACACTTCTGGAAATATGGAAAAGTTAAAATATTCCATGTAATAACGATGCACAGTGATAAGTGTATGCCACACATTACAATAACCTGATCAATATTCTAAACAATGAAAGAATATTCGAAGAAACCCACACTAAAATAAATGCGGCCCAGAGATCTGCACTGCCAGGCAAAGCAATCACCATGCTGATTCCCAGCACATCTGCACCACCTAGTGGAATAAACTGAACAGTGCAATTAGTGGTTAGTTTCCTTATCCTAATATTGAGAAGCATAGAATAAATTAGACTAGACCAGTATAAGAATGCACCCAATTATTACAGTGGCCTTGCAGTTTGATAAATTCAGGGTATCTTTATACTTGCCTACCTTTTCGCACTAACTATCGGTTGGCTTACTTCACCCCAAAAGTCTATGTCAATATAGTGCATTTTGTTCCATTTAAACCTTACACCTTAAAAAAATGAAGTCCACCACACACAAACCTTCTTTTGAGTTTATAGGAGATTCTTCAGTAAATCTTCTCCAAATCGAAACTTTGAATTTTTTTTTTTTTTTACTACAAGGAATATAACGCAAGGAATAACCAAGAAGAAATGCAGAAATATTTAACCTTCTAGAAGTTGTCCAGTTTAATAACCTTACAATGAAGTGAGGCAAGTATAGGGGAAAGTAGAAGAAGTAGTGATACTGATCTCCCGGTCCCCCTCCGCTGACGCTGGACCTCACCGGCGATCTGCATCTTTTCACTTCTGGGCCCTCATTGCCCACAGGAGAGGGTTGTGCTCCATTTACCCACAATTAACTTCAAGTTCCTTCTACGTGTCAAAACAAGAACTCAGAAGAGAAGAGGAGGAGCAGTGGCCCGGGAGGTGAAGATCACTCTTTTTCTGTTTTTCCCAACCTTAGCCACATTGGACTATTATTTTATAAACTGCACAACACTTCTTACTTTACTAAATATGAATAAGAGCCTGATTTGTATCTGAGGTTATTTCCATTTTTCTGTTTCACCGTAGGATCATGAGAGGTACCCGTCACCTATGTCATCTGACTGCCCTATTACAAATAGAATGATGGTTCTGGCTCCGTTACATGACTGACACCAACGGTGCCAACGGACACCCAAGACTAAGGCATGTTCACACAGCTTATATTGGGAGGGATTTTAAGCCCGTAATTCGCGCCGTACTGCGCGAATTACGGGTGAAATCCGTCCCAGTCATTATGGTAATCCACAGTTCTCATAGAGAACTATGGATTCCGTCTCCTCTCCCTGCTCGCCGTATTTCGAGAAAGTGACATGTCAATTATTCACGGCAGTATTTGCCCCATGGATAATGAATGTCTAAGGGGCCGGTGAGCTGCCGCTGCCCCACCCCGCTACCGAGCACACGACGTAATCCGTCCCGCAATTACGCTGTGAATAAGCCATATGAACATAGCCTGTCTCCAACAGGTCACATGATGGTGTTCATTATTTCAATGGGTAAAAATAATGCAACATTTTTTACTATTTTTTTCAAATTTTTTTTTTTTTTAGTGGGCTTCTAATGGGGAAGTATACATATATATTTAAAAAAAAATAAAAATAAAACCAACCAATACTATTCAACTTAGAAGTGAGCTTATAAACCTAAAAGTATCTCCGCCAAGTATCCCATTATTTCCTGTTCTTATACAACTTTCAGACGTTTTTTGGTTGTACCTACAACTCAGTTGTTCCAAAGTGGAAATACGGCTTCCATGTGTTTATTACACAGCTTTCCATAGACTAAACCCATCTGCATAGTTATAGCACCACGTGGGGCAAGGAAAGTACTGCAGCATTATTAAGCACATTTGCTAGTCAGGAATCAACTATAAAAGTCCACTTACTGTGGCAATGAGAGGCAGAAGAGGAAATTACATTTGTAGCAAAGGGATAGACTAGGAAGCAGGCCACGTCTATTAAGATTTTTTTGAGGCTGGTGTGAAAGTCATTGCGATTTTATAAGCTACACTACCAACACCAAGAGCTAGGTAAAGAATAATGAGTGGTACCGTAAAATATTTCATTTGACTGCCCTATTACAAAGGGTTAGGGCATGTTCACACGGCGTAATGGGGTGCATATTGTACGCCGTGTGTTTTGGAAGCACGCACTTATCAGCAAGGACCGGGGGGGGGGGGGGGGGGGGGGGGGGTGTGTGCAGCCCCATTCATTTTCAGCAGCGCCTAAGTGCCGCAAAGAAGTGAACTGATCGTATGGTACACTGGGGGAGAAAAACGCGTAATTCATTGTTCTCCATGAGGGCTATGAATTATTTGTAACTGCGGCGCGTATTTTGCCCGTATTAAAGCGCAAATACGTGGTGAAATGCGCGCCACAATTACGCCGTGCGAACATACCCTTAGCATAAACGCACATGTAACAGAAATGTTAGATTTTCTGTGTGGATTTTCCAAGTGTGATTCCACAGAGGACTACAGTAACAGCCAAGTGGTTGGGGACATTTTGTGCACAGAAACTTAATTGTAGCATGTCTGTTGCGGATTTTCTTTCCAGATTTCCCCTCTTTCAATATAGAATAGTGTAATCCATATTGAACTTCACCGGAAATCTGGACCAAAATCCGCATGTGTAAATCTTCGATTTTGCTGCAGCTTTATGGCAAGTTTTGCAGGTGGATTTGCAGCACTAAACCCTCTATGTGCACCTATCCTTCGAAGGCATCAAACCAAATAAGCGTTTCTTTCCAGTCACTAGAATAACCTACCCCAAAACAGTGATAATTTCCATGCAACACGTGGATTTTGCATTTTCTCTCACTCTACACATTGCAGAGGGGAAGATTCACGGTCACAATTCATGCAAACACTAAACGTATGTTTACAAATTTAGAAACCCACTACATTCTCTCACTTCCATGCTAATTTTTTTTTGCACATGTTGAATGTGATTTCAAAACCCTATCTACTTGTACTTGCTGAAAATCTGTAGTAAATCCCCCATGTCCAAACCTGGCATAGGGCAGGAATACACAAACGTAAAATTTTTCTCGGGCAGAAAATCTGTTTTAGTAGCCAGACAAGCAGTTCAACAAATATCAATAAAGTGCATACATAGACACATACAGTAACTCACAAAAAGTGAGTACACTCCTCACATTTTTGTAAATATTGTATTATACCTTTTCATGGGACAACACTGAAGATATGACACGTTGATGCAATGTAAAGTAGTCAGTGTACAACTTGCATAAGGGTCCGTCCACACAGTACCGGTTTTCAGAAAGATTTTCAGACGTTTTTCAGATTTGAAAATCGCCAGTAAACCGACTGTCAAACCCCCCCCCCCCTCCCCCCAAACTCCCCTATAAGATTTTAACAGAAAATTCAAGCTGTAATCTACACAGCTTGGATTTGGACAGCAAATCCGAAAGTCTAAACTGTGAACATGTTCATTCTTCCGCCCGGTTTTCAGGCAGAACATGAACTGTTAAATGCAAACTGGGATGGCTGAATCAACATAACGTGGCCAGAAACCGTCTCCCTTTGCATTAAAAAACAACAAAAAAATATGACTGGTATTCTGTCAGTGCCATATGTTGTGCCCGCAAAATAAGTCACACAGCCATCAATTAGAGATGGGTGATTTCCCGAAATTCGTTTCGTTCACTTCGCCGAATTTCTCGGCAAAAGATAACTTTGTTCCGAATTACTTCGGCACGAATCACGTTAAAAAACAGCTATTTCCAGGCTGCACAGAGTCTGCAAGGTGCTGTAGAATGTTGGTTGCCTGGCTTAAATATGGCAGAGGGAGCTTGGTGTGGTCTTATACAATGTTGTGTATTAGTATGACACGCACATGACTGACGCCCCCGCTCTATTAGAATGCTTCACTATAAAATTCCCTGGGCACTTATGGGGGCCAAAATGACCAAAAAAAACATGATGCGGGGAATGTAGCCTGATAAGTCCATGCCAGAGAAAAGCTGGAATAAAAAAACAAGCTGAGAGCTCAGATGGCAACATTAGTGACAGTGTGGAGGTGGACGGCGGGCAGGCCACAGCAGCATGAGGTCAGACAGTGTGGCACCAATGATATTTCTGTGGATGGGTGGCAAAAAACAGGTATAGGCCACTGAGTGGCACTGACACAGTGTGGAGGTAACGGCAGCAGCCACTGAAACAGCATGAGGTCAGACAGTGGCCATAGTACACAGTGTGGAGGTCACGGCAGCAGCCACAACCGCTGAATGTGGTCAGGATTCAGATCTGTGGCACAATGACACAGGGTAGGTATCGGCATCAGCCTCAGCAGCTGCATGAGGTCAGTCAGTGTGACAATGACACTGTTTGTAGGTCTCGGCAGCTGCCACAACAGCAGCATGAGGTCAGACATAGTGACAATGACACAGTGTGTAGGTCTCGGGCAGCTGCACAAGACAGCTGCATGAGTACAGACTGTGGCACAATGACACAGTGTGTAGGTCACGGCAGCAAGCAGCTACAGCAGCAGCATGAGGTCTGACAGTGGCTACATTTCGACACGTGTGTAGGTCACGGCAGCAGCCACAGCTGCAGCATCTGAGGTCAGACAGTTGGCACCAATGACACAGTGTGCTAGGCACGGCCAGCAGGCCACGGGCAGCAGCCACCAGCAGCATCCATGAGGTCTCAGGACTGTCGGGGCGCACAATGACACAGTGTGTAGGTAACGGGAAGGCAGGCACAGCAGACCAGCATGAGGTCAAACAGTGGCACAATGACATTCTGCAGGAGGCATAAACAGGAATAGGCCACAGAGTGGGACAATTTACTCACTGTGTGGAGGTCACCGGCAGCAACCTCAGCAGCGAGCATAAGGTCAGGACTGTGGGCACAAAGACATTCTGGAGGTGGCAAAAAACAGGAATAGGCCACCAGAGTGGGACATTGACAAGTGTGGAGGTCACGGCAGACAGCCACAAGGCAGCAAGCATTGAGGTCCAGACTGTGGGACATTGACACAGGTGGAGGTCACAGGCAGCAGCCACAACAGCAGCATTGAGGTCAAGACTGTGGCACAAGTGACACAGTGTGTAGGTCATCGGCAGCAGCCAAAGCAGCTGAATGAGGTCATACTGTGGAACAATGACACAGTGTGTAGTCACGGGCCAGCAGCCTCAGCAGCAGCATGAGTCAGACTGTGGCACTATGACACAGTGTGTCTGTTGGTCACTGGCAGCAGCAACAGCAGCAGGCATGAGGTACAGAGTGGCACAATGACACAGTGTGTAGGTCACAGGACAGTCAGCCACAGCAGCAGCTTATGAGGTCAGACAGTGGCACAATGACTCAGTTTGTGTAGGTCACCGGAAGCAGCCACGCAGCAGCCACCCAGCAGCAGCATGAGGTCAGACAGTGGACACAATAACACAGTGTGTAGGTCAACTTGGCAGCAGCACAGCAGCAGCATGAGGTCAGACAGTGGGACACATTGGACACAGTGTGGAAGGTTCACGGCAGCAGCCACAACGCAGCATGAGGTCAGAAAGTGGCACAATGACAAAGTGTGTAGGTCACGGCAGCAGCCAAGCAGCAGAATGAGGTCAGGACCAGTGGCACAATGACACAGTGTGTAGGTACGGGCAGCAGACATCGGCAGCAGGGCACAGCAGCTGATATGAGGTCAGACAGTGGACTATGAAACTGTGTGTGGCTCGGCAGCTGCCACAGCAGCAGCATGAGGTCACTCTGGGCACATTGACATTCTGCAGGTGGCAAAAACATGAATAGGCCCACAGAGTGGACAATGACACAGTGTGCGAGGTCTTGGCAGAAAAACACCAGCAGCAGCTTAAGGTCAGACAGTGGAACAAAGAATTCTGGAGGTGGCAAAAACTGGGAATAGGCCAAAGAGTGGGAACAATGGACTGTGTGGAGGTCACGGCTGCTGCCACAGCAGCAGCTAAGGTCAGACAGTGGCACTATGACAGTGTGTAGATCACGGTGCAGCCACAGCAGCAGCATGAGGTCAGACGAGTGCATCAATGACATGATGGAGTGGCAAAAAACAGGAATAGGCACAGAGGTGGCACAATGACAGAGTGGAGGTGACGGCGCAGGGCAACAGCATGAGGTCAGGTAGAGTGGCACATTGGACAGTGTGGAGGTGATGGCTGGCGAATACCAGTCCCTTGGTAAAGATGGTTGGTGGCAGATGGAGAATCTGTCAGGGCAGATGTGGGGCATAGCGGGTGGGGGTGCGGCATCAATAGTGGCTGTGGCAGGTAGTTTGAACCCAGACTCATTTCTCACTGTTTGGGTGAGCGTCCATGGCTGCTGAGTAGTATGACGCCCTAAGGCATTGGTGGCTGTGTGGTAAATCCTGGCCGATCCACGCCTGATTCATCTTGACAAAGGTCAGTCGTTCCACAATTTCCCGGTTGGACAAGCGGGGTCTCCTTGGGGTAACGATGGCCTCCGCGCACTGATCACCCGCTCGATTGCCACACTACTGGCCGGGAAGGACCAGATTCTCCACATGCAAACTCGGCAAGTTGCGGCCACAATCCAGTTTGGCCTGCCCAGTAGTCCAGCGGTTTCTAACTGGGGGGTGGAAGAGTGCTTTCAAGTAGGTCACCACATGTTGGTTCAGGGTCTGCTATGGTCTGACTGCTGGCGGGAATGCCCTCCTCACTAGGAGGGTGAAGGAAGATGCTCATCAGTGACCACAGACTTAGGTTGATGCATGATGGAGCTGATACTGCTACGACCCCCCCTTTCCCCGGCATAGCCAGTACGTGAGTGCTGAGATACCCCCGGTTCAGACCTGTCAGAGGAGTACGATGCCGAAATGGGCAGCGGCCCAACCTGACTACGGAGGATTTCCCTATTGTATTTGAGTTTTGTCCTCCAATTCAATAGCTGGGAAAAAGGCTCCCTTTTTGGACCGGTAGCGAGGGTCTAATAGGGTGGAGAGCCAGAAGTCATCCCTCTGCCGGATGCTGACTATTCGGCTGTCACTAGCCAGGCAAATCAGCATGCTGCGGGCCATCTGCACAAGTGACTCCGAGGGGCTCCCTGCCTCCATCTCCACTGTATACTGCCACGGTGCTTGCGGGTCATCTGCCTCGTCTTCCTCATCTCCATCCAACTCCTCCAGCTGCTCCTGCTCCTCCTCTCTTGTCACCTGGGTAGCAAATCACTCATTTCACCAGACAATGCTTCTGCTCCAATGTCCTCCTCCTCCTCCTCCATTTCAGTCCCCACCGGACTCATGTGGCCGCGAGATGTAGTCGCCACGTCTCCAGTCCCCTGCCCAGACAGATTTTCAGCATCTGTTCCAGGACATGAAGCAGTGGAATGACGTTATTCATCCCGTAGTCCTGGCGACTGACAAATAACGTCGCCTCCTCGAATGGCCTCAACAAACGGCAGGTGTCACGCATGAGCTGCCACTGGCTGACATCAAAGTTACACAGGGGAGTACTTCTGTCTGCCTGGATCATCAAAAAATCGTTAATGGCCTTTCTCTGTTCATACAGTCGGTCCAACATGTGCAGGCTGGAATTCCAACGGGTGGAAACATCGCATATCAGAGTGTGTTGGGGGAGGCCGTTCTGCCGCTGCAACTCGAGGAGGGTGTTCCTGGCTTTGTAGGAATGGATAAAGTGCATGCACAGTTTCCTGGCCATTTTCAGAATGTTCTGAAGATCGGTGGAAGACTTCAGGAACCTTTTCACAACCAGATTGAACACGTGCGCCATGCAGGGCGCATGGACCATCCCTCCTCGGTGCAGCGCGGACACCATGTTCCTCCCATTGTCCGTCACCATGGTTCCGATTTGCAGTTGGCGCGGAGAATGCCACACATCGATTTCTTGCTGCATGACGCGGAGCAGTTCCTCCCCTGTGTGACTTCGTTCGCCGAGGCAGCCAGTGTGGTTGAACTGCGTGAACCGGCTGTTGCCCATAACATGTGGTATGATGGAGCAGTACTTGTGGGAGGCTGATGGTGGTGGTGGTTGGTGGAGGAGGAGGAGGTGACATTGGCGCAGGAGCAGCAGTTATGGACAACGTGGATGAGAACCTGGCGTCTCTGTCCAAGTTGTAGGTGTGCTGGGCCAGGAAGCACATTCACCCAGTGGGCAAGTAAAGGACATTACTGGCCCCGAGCATAGTTACAGCTCTAGACGTCCGCGCTGCAGTGCCCACTTGGAACAAACCGATAAGCTTAAGGACTGGCCCACATTTCTGTTTACATTTTTATGAAGTGCTGGTACTGCCTTTTTGGAAATAAATTATGTCTTGTGGAACTCTCCATCTACGGCTCGGCAGAAGCCATTAGTTCTCTGAGTGGTGCCAGAGTCCACCAATTGGACAGAGAGGCACGGGTCAGCTGACTGATCCTTAGGATGGGTTGTGAGCGCTGTTTATGTTGTCTCTTGTTGCAATGCCCTCGACTCTGAACGGACCTGTGGCTACCATGAGTAGGAGGGAGGAGGCTTCTGGACTAGACGAGATGATGTCAAAAGAATCAGCTCACCTTCTGCAGAGGGTGGTGGATGTCCTTGATGGCTGCAATGGCATGCGTGCCTTATGGGCGCTGCTGCTGTGCTGTTGCTGCGGCGGCGGGATGGACCACCACATTCTGAGCCACGTTTCCTCCCAAGGCCACCAGATGGTGACGCTGCATGTGTTGTCGCAGTGGGCCGTTAAGTGCCAAACGTGTAGCTCCCTGGCCGACGCTTCACCTTTCTGCTTACACAGATTCTACATATACCCATATTCGGCTCCTCGTGTCTTAGCAAAGAACTGCCACACCGCAGAGT
The DNA here is from genome assembly GCA_025379985.1 of Phyllomedusa bahiana. NCBI lineage: Eukaryota > Metazoa > Chordata > Amphibia > Anura > Hylidae > Phyllomedusa > Phyllomedusa bahiana. Next base: position 497,962 of record JAODAL010000048.1, read on the forward strand.
ATTCGGATTTACCGCAAACGCTCCGCACTGGAGTGACTACTGCCGCCGCTGCCTCGCTGAGCCCGCTGTGCCGACTACTTTGTTGGACCTGCGCGAAGTCGGGTTTTTTACCCCGTGGGTCCGTTGGCTCCCGACCTCACACTGCTGCTATCCTGCTAACTTCACGGCCACACGACCCACTAGCTGGCTGCGCCGCTGCCTGACCGCAAAGCTGGACGCCCTCTTCTCCTGACGATGATGAAGCCCTTGCCTCCACCCAGCGTCCCAGTGCGGATCAGGCTAACAATATCATTATTTTGTTTCATCGTCCACTGCTGTCCCTACATCAATAACGGTCTTGGTATGCAGAGGCTGACCCCTCACAACATTGACCTCCCATAGCCACTCTCAAACTCTATACTTTGACGCCTACTGCAAGAAGCAGGGGATTATTGGCCCCATTTCTTCGCTGCCAAATAGCTGCTGACTGCCCTCTCAATTTGTTCATCCTGCTATATAGTGGCGCTGAGCCCAGGACCACATAGTAGATTGCTCTGGCGAGGGAAATCCGGATGGGACAAGAGGCGGGTGGGACAGGTGAGGGACCCGCTTGCCTGTTCCCGAGACCATGCCAACTAAGGTTTGTGTCTGCGTTTCCACCGACCTCTTGGCTGGGGTTGTCAGATGTCATCTGGGGAGGAAGTGGATGACCTAGTCAACCAATCAAGAACAATGGGTTGCTAGTCAGTACACAGCGTAGATGACAGCGGGAGCAGTTGTGGTCCTCACCGAGTGGACCCCTCTACTGCGACATTATCCTCTGCCGTGCTGCGACTGACTACAGGAATGTTTGTGCCTCTGCACTGCAGGTGAAGAGCCTGCCACCTCTCTGTCTGAACATAATTGTTTTTTGTTTATTAAAATGTACAGACACTGTTTGATGAAGATATCTGTATATGAAAAATACACACTGTCACGGTTCACGCCGCGGTTCCCTGCCTTGGGCCGTCGGCGTGTCGTGCCTTCCTGTGCTTACCTGTCCTGTCATGTTCTGATGCTTCCTGGGGTCACTGGTGGCTCTGTTCCTCTTAGGGGCACGCGGCCTTTGCAGTTTCCTGTCTTTTTTAGGTTATTGTCTCTGTCTCTTCCTCATTTACATCTACCACATGACCTATAAGAGGAAGTTCCTGCCTCTGCCTATGGGTCAGTCTTGCAGTCTTGCTGCTGTCTGCTGCTGTCTAGCTGTTCCCCATCTGAGCTGCCTGCCAGCATTCGAGTCTGCTTTTTGGATTCTTTAACCCTGAGATGCAGGTATAGTGTCTTAGTCATCTGAGCTTCTGGGCCAATCCATCATCGTGTCTGTGTCCTTCTGTATCTGCGTGTTCCTGTCCTGGATCGTGCTCTCCGGTTCTGCCGGTGTTCCCTGGTCTGTACCTGATGTTTAACCCGTCCCAGTTCCTGCCGTATCTTTGGTGCTATGGTGTACGTTTAACCTCCTGTATCCTGCTGGTTCAATGTTCCTGAGTTTCCTGTACTCCCCCCGCCTGGATTCCTGTCTTGCACCCCGGCTGTTCACCGCAGTTAGCCACGTCAGGGGTAGTGACCTGGGGGTCCCGCAGCCAAGTCCATCCCGCTTTGCGGCGGGCTCTGGCGAAGACCAGGGGCCCCTTAGACTCCACTCCCTGGCGTGGTCCTCCAGCTTCCACCTCGCCTGCGGTGATCACAGAGGATCCACACCCGGATGTCTGCGGTCGGCGCTTCGGCGTACGTCTGTCGGCGCCGCCCCGTTACACACACCCTGTATTTGATGCCAAATGAACCCACTAAGAAGCTTGGGTAACCTTTGGATATAAATTGCGCGACACAAATGGGCAGGAAAAATTGACTTGTATGTGCCATTTAAAAACTCTGTGTATTTTACTGAATATAAAAGCACAAACAGGCTTAATTAACCTTCGGATATGAATTATGCCACAGAATTTATTTTGTGGCGGTGAAAAACAAAGTTTCTTTTATGGAGTACAACAGCACAAAAACAACGCTTAATTAACCCCTGGATGTAAATTGCACAAAAGAATTGAGCATCCGGAAACTACTAGCTTTGTAGCGTGTTACAATTGCGTGTTTTCTACGCTACACAACAAGAGAAAAAATTGTAATTAACCTTCGCTTGTGAATTATGCTACAGGAAAATTGTATTTTTTGGCGGTGAAAAAGACGGTCTATTTTTGTCACCACAGCACAAAAACAACGCTTAATTAACCCCTGGATGTAAATTGCGCAAAAGAATTGAGCAGCCGGAAACTACTAGCTTTGTAGTGTGTTACAATTGTGTGTTTTCTACACTACACAACAAGAGAAAAAATTGTAATTAACCTTCGCTTGTGAATTATGCTACAGGAAAATTGTATTTTTTGGCGGTGGAAAAAGACGGTCTATTTTTGTCACCACAGCAAAAAAAAACAACGCTTAATTAACCCCTGGATCTAAAATTGCGAAAAAGAATTGAGCAGCGGAAAAATACTAGCTTTGTAGCGTGTTACAATTGCGTGTTTTCTACGCTACACAACAAGAGAAAAAATTGTAATTAACCTTCGCTTGTGAATTATGCTACAGGAAAATTGTATTTTTTGGCGGTGAAAAAGACGGTTTCTTGGAGTCACAACAGCAGCAGAACAACGCTTAATTAACCCCTGGATGTAAATTGCGCAAAAGAATTGAGCAGCAGGAAACTACTAGCTTTGTAGCGTGTTACAATTGCGTGTTTTCTACGCTACACAACAAGAGAAAAAATTGTAATTAACCTTCGTTTGTGAATTATGCTACAGGAAAATTTTATTTTTTTGGCGGTGAAAAAGACGGTTTCTTGGAGTCACAACAGCAGCAGAACAACGATTAATTAACCCCTGGATGTAAATTGCGCAAAAGAAATGAAAGCCAAAAATGAAGTGGTATTTGTATTATAAAAACGCTGTTTCTTTAAATGAATACAACAGGAACTGGCTTAGCTGCCCTTGATATTCAATGTGCTGTGAGCAGATAGCATTAACATGTATAGGCACTGGACTTCAGATCCAATACACCAAAAAATCTGAAATAGAACATTAAGAGAAGCAGTCTCTGAGACAAGCTGAAACACCCCCCAAAAATCGCTGTATAACAATCAGTTTTTCAGTAACAATCAGCCGCGGCAGCACCTTCCCTGATCAGTACAGTGAGAGCGGTATGAGCTCCCAACGTCACGCCCGGACTTATATAGTGCGGTGACGTCACAGAATCCCGCCGGTCTCTGATTGGCTTCATCTCTGCACATGTCATGCAGGCTATGCCCTTCTTCCTCCCAGAGTGCTTTGCCCCATGTAGCGCCATGTGCTCGCAGCCATTTTATCAATGAAAAGCACACTTCGTTCACCCGAAGTACCCCAAAGTTCGACTTCGTTCAGAACCGAAGTTTTCCTGAAATTCTAAACGAATTCCACTTCGTTAGAATCGATTCGCCCATCTCTAATACGGATAATAAACGGTATTTTTGGCACCTATCAATACACCTGTGGTGACTACAAAATTGCTGGATTCAAATTTAAGTGCAAGGTACCTCTATCAACAAAGCTTGACTGACCAAAAGTGAAAAAAAACACGTATCTGAAATGTATACGGATAATAAACGGTATTTTTGGCACCTATCAATACACCTGTGGTGACTACAAAATTGCTGGATTCAAATTTAAGTGCAAGGTACCTCTATCAACAAAGCTTGACTGACCAAAAGTGAAAAAAACACGTATCTGAAATGTATACGGATAATAAACGGTATTTTTGGCACCTATCAATACACCTGTGGTGACTACAAAATTGCTGGATTCAAATTTAAGTGCAAGGTACCTCTATCAACAAAGCTTGACTGACCAAAAGTGAAAAAAAACACCTATCTGAAATGTATACTGATAATAAAAGTGGAGTTTTGCACCTAAGAAATAGACCTGCAGTTACTAGAAAAGATCTGTATCCTAATATAAGTTCAGGCTGCCCAACATACAACAGAAAACTGTTAATAAAAAGCCATTGCAATGCAATGTCTAAACTAAGTCTCAGCTGCACTATATCCAGTATCCTTTAAAGAGCTTGTCTGTGTTCGCCCATGCCCCCCCCCCCACTCCCCGCGTGACTTTACAGGGCTAGATGCTCCTTTAAAATTCCCAGCCTAAATACCTAAAATCTGCAAATTTCTAATCTACCTAAGTTATAATATTCACAGCTAAAAGTATAGCTGTCTCTGTGAAAAAATAGAATAATTTCGCTGAGCTGTTTGCTGAGCTGTTTGGACAGAGGCAGAGCGCACGTCCTACTGCTATGAGACACTGACACACACTGAGGCAGAACAGGAAGGGCTGTTCTATGTAAAACGAGGTCATGTGATTTTTCCAGCCAATCGCAACCATACACATCCCAGTCATGACGTCGCACACACAGCTCACCCTGCTCTATTCTCTAAGCTGATTTGCTGGCCGCCAAAATGACAGGAAGCGCCGAAAATGGCGCCATATTAATAGATTATGCGCAGATTTGAACCTAAATTATCGCGTGATCGAAAAAATCTGATCAACATAAAAACCGTGCCGATTTCAACTTTGTCGATAAAAATCGCTCAACACTTGTAATTACGTCCACAAATACGTCCCGAAATATGTTTCAAAAAATGAACAATTAGATTAGCATTGATTCCAATGTAAAATACGCCTCGTCGTTCACACGAGTCGTATTTTCGCTACATATTTTCGCCATGTAAATACGATCGTAAAATTTAGTCCCGTCACTTATTGAAGCGTATTTCGCAACGTAAATCCCCATAGTGAGGAATGGGGAATGCATATATGATGCGAAATACATGCCACATGTGACACGTATTTGAAACATATTACAGGGCATACTTGCAGACGAAATTACGTCCACAAATACGACCCGAAATAAGCCGTGTGAACATAGCCTAACAACTCAGTTATAAAGCCAAGATTCCAGCCAATGTCCGCTAACTATTTATCCCAACTCCAAAAGGCTCCATTTCCCACACTATCTGCTGCATCCTTAAACAACCACAGTTAGAAAGAATCAATAGAGTCCTATTGTAAGCCGTGTACCGAGGTGAGCTTCCCAGAATACATCAATTCACAGACAAGAAAAGCTACTCCAACACCAGTTCAGAACAATTAATATTTTTACTGGAATCTGAATAAAAAGGGGTATTATCCGGATACCTCAAGAACACATACTTCAGCAATCAACCTTACTATATCCTCTGGACTCACCAATAGTGTTGAGCGATTATTATCGACAAAGTTGAAATCGGCACAGTTTTTATGGTGATCGGATTTTTTAGATCATGCGATAATTTAGGTTAAAATCTGTGCATCATCTATTAAGATCGTGCCATTTTCGGCGCTTCCTGTCATTTTGGCGGCCAGCAAATCAGCTTACAGAATAGAGCAGGGTGAGATGTGTGTGTGACGTCATGACTGGGATGTGTATGGTTGCGATTGGCTGGAAAAATCACATTACCTCGTTTTACATAGAACAGCGTTTCCTGTTCAGCCTTAGTGTCTCTCAGCGTCTCAGAGCAGAAGGACGTGCGCTCTGCTTGTGTCCAAACAGCTCAGCGAAATTATTATATTTCTTCACAGAGAAACCTCTACTATTAGCTGTAATCCTTACAATTTAGTTAGATTAGAGATTGGAAGATTTTTATGTAGTTAGGTAGAGAATTTTAAAAGAGCATCTACCGCTGTAAAGTTACGGGGGGAAGCGGGGGGGGGGGGCCACGGGCGAACACAGACAAGCTCTTATAAAGAAATACTGGATAAAAGTTCAACCAAGACTTAGTGTAGACATTGCACTGCAATAGCTTTATTATTAACAGTTTTATTGAAATATTTCCTGGATATTGGGCAGCCTGAACTTATAGGATACAAATCTTTTCTAGTAACTGCAGGTCTTTTTGTTAGGTGAAAAAACTCCATTTTTTTATCAGTATACATTTCAGATAGGTGTTCATTTTAAATTTTGCCCATTCCACCTTTGTTGATATATCCCACCTTGCACTTAAATTTGAATCCAGCAATTTTATAGTCACCACAGGTAAATTGAAAGGTGCCAAAAATATTTTGTATTAAACGAATAACAACTCTATAAAGAATACTGGATAAAGTTCACCAAGACTTAGTGTAGACATTGCATGCAATCGCTTTATTATTAACAGTTTTCTATTAAATATTTCCTGGATATTGGGCAGCCTGAACTTTAGGATACAAATTTTTCTAGTAACTGCAGGTCTTTTTTGTTGGTGCAAAACTCCACTTTTATTATCAGTAAAACATTTCAGATAGGTGTTCTTTTTCAATTTTGCCCATTCCACCTTGTGGATATATCCACCTTGCACTTAAATTTGAACCCCAGAAATTTTTATAGTCACCACAGGTGAATTGAAAGGTGCCAAAAATGTCTTGTATTATACGAATACATAACAGATATGTGTTTTTTGACTTTGACACACTACAGCTTTGTTCATTGAGGCAGCTTGCACTTAAATTTAAATACAGCAATTTGATAGTCACCACAGGTGAATTGAAAGGTGCCAAAAATATCTTGTATTATACGAATACATAACAGATACGTGTTTTTTGACTTTGGCGGCCTACAGCTTTGTTCATTGGGGCAGCTTGCACTTAAATTTGAATACAGCAATTTTATAGTCACCACAGGTGAATTGAAAGGTGCCAAAAATATCTTGTATTATACGATACATAACAGATACGTGTTTTTTGACTTTGGCGCACTACAGCTTTGTTCATTGAGGCAGCTTACACTTAAATTTGAATACAGCAATTTTATAGTCACCACAGGTGAATTGATAGGTGCCAAAGATACCTTGTATTATCCGAATACATTTCAGATACGTGTTTTTTCACTTTGGCGCAGGCCAGCTTTGTTAATAGATCTACTTTGCGGTTATATTTGAATCAAGCAATTTTTTTTTGATTTGAGGGATTTGAGAATAGTTTGTGATTTGCCGTCTTTTAATAATAGACTTTCCAAAACTCTTCCATACCTTCTCAATTTGTATATTTCTGAACATGGAGCGAAATTCAGGTGGTAAGCGAGCAAGAGGGGGGGGTAGGACATGGAGTTAGAGGTACGAGAGAAGGTGCTCCTTCCAGTGCTGGCAACCAACACGCATGCCTCGGGATCGTCAGTTGCAGGACCGTCAGGCCTGTCATCGCTGGGTCAGGGCCCTGTGAATCTCAGTAACGAACAGCGTCGCCAATCTGTCCTTCAGTGGTTAATTGCAACTTGCACCAGCAGTCTTACCTCCTTGTCCTCCCAGTCACGGCCACAAATGTCGTCATCAGCATCACCAGCACCGTCCAACATGAAGCAGCCCAAATGTCAAAATCGTGTACCCACCACTGTGGATAATCTATTTTCTGAAGACCTCTTTGATGACATAAAAAGCGGTTGGGGTCAGAAGGCATGTTAAAAGATCAAGAGGCCAAAGAGAATGATTTTCTCTGCTCTTACGCCCAGTTACTGAAGCCATCAGAGGAGGAGAAGGAAGCCGGTCAAAACGGCAAAAATCCGGGGGGTCGGCAACGCCTTGCAGTCCCTCTTGCTTGTAGCCCGCAGCTCCTGATGCAGAATTCAGGACGACCAAGTCACCCGTGTTGAATGATGATGTTTATGATGACGACATTGCGGATCCAACGTAGTCTTTTCAGCAGAATTTGCTTGCGAGCGCTTCATCACTGGAGAGGAGAAGACGATGTGGTAGTGTCAGTACGGGTTCCCCACAAAAAGGGAGAGGGCGGTCGCAGAAGTCCGCTGATATGATTCCCCCCAGCCACGGTCAGCGCAAACCCCCCTCCTCGCTTATTGCCGTCAAAAGGTCCAGACCTCTCAAGCCTAGGCCTTCTTTGACCAAGCCTCTGATTCACCTAGCGATGTCATATGCCGCCTATGCCGTAAACGCATAAGTAGAGGCAATAACCTTAAGTGGTTAACCACCACCAACATGTCTAGTCACAATGCAGCGAATGCATTTAGTTTTAAAAAGGAGGCAACACTTGGCCAAAAAATGCCAAAGGGCCGACGCCAGGCCTCCCAAACCCCTGTCACACCCTCTGTCTCCGCCTCCTCTTCCCCCCACCACCCGCGTTCCTCGCTGCCCATGTCTCTCAGAGTCATGATCAGGGTCAGCCTCCGCTTCAGCCTCCACCGTCGCCCGAGTACCACCAGCACCACCAGAGACCCATCCTACCCCTTCTCCTTCCGCCAGTTTGACGACCTGCACGCCGTACAGCGGCCAGTCTAGCAGCCATCCTTCTGTCTTCCAGGTTTGGGAGCAGAAGAAACACTTTAACCCAAACCATCCCATAGGCAATGTCGGCATTGCCAGGCTTTTGGCCTTGGAAATGTTGCCTTTCCGTCTGGAGGACAAAGATGGGTTCCGCCACGTCATGGCCCTTGCCTGCCCCAATAGCAGATGCCGAGCAAGCATTTCGTTGCCAGAAAAGCTGTCCCTGGCCTGGCCAGCCACGTGTCATCTAAAATTTCAAGCGCGTTGTCTGCATCTGTGGCCGGAAAAGTCCATCTGACCAAACCCACACATGGACTATAAGCACGGCCACGGCCGCTATATCTCGGTGACAGCTCACTGGGTGAGCTGGGTGGATGTCTCTGGGGGGGGACGGGGGCTCTCAGGCTCGGCGCACGCTCTTCAAAACCGCAGGGATGGTGCAGGGTTCTTTCCCTAAGGTCCTCTGGGGGCATCACTGGCCAGAAGAAACCAGGCCTTGTTTAAATTAGTCTGTCTTGGAGACCGTCCACACACAGGTCAGGAGTGTGGACGGCTCTCCGCAACGAGGACCGAGTGCTGGCTGGGTGCCAGAACCTTGTGCCAGGCAAGGTGGTGTGTGATAACGGGCGAAATCTGCTGGCCCCCCTTAAGATCGGTAGGCTGGAGCACATCCCTTGCCTGGCACAAAAGTCATGAACCTTGTCGTCCAGAAATTTCAAAAGAGCTACCGGGTCCCGGACTGCCT